>JAAQPF010000537.1:0-46650 GCA_013396165.1 Fusarium globosum
TTAATAGAGTATGTAGACTCTTTTAATATATATATATATATTTAAAAGAATTCGGAATTAAACAATAAGTCAAATCGAATTCCGTCAATCCACATTTATCTTAACAGCATGATTCTGTGCTCAGTGAATATCTGAGAGTTGAATGTCGCTCATGAGTTAAGGCGGGTGATTTGAGATTATACATGTATGTTCGGGTATACCGAGGTTGGTGTTTAGGAGGAATCATTATTCGCCCTAAATAAACCTTTCCCAAATGGTACCAGGCTGAAAAACCAGCTCTGGATAACTTGCCATGCGAATACCGTAAAGAACTTGCGCTGGCTCTGATGGTACATCTGAGGTCGATCACCTACATCGACCAACATCGCACCCAGCTTAGAGATTGATTTTGGCCAATATTTGTTCTGTGCCTGGGCATACGCAGCCATGAGATCATTGCCATTGGTTATCCCACCTGATGTTGTTGTAAGCAACTGGCCTAATCTTGGTCCTGGCGTAGACATACCGCTTGACCAAAGGTTACCGTCCTGAATCCACCGATACTCCTCCCCGACGAAATGTGCGTTTGGGTATTTTCGGATTAATTCATCCTGAAGCCCTCTAGGGCCACTTACCTGGCGGCTGTCGAGAATACCTGCAGCACCGCATAGATAAACACCAGTACAGACGCACAATACATCAACGCCCCTGGTGTTGAAATGGTCTCTTAGCCACTTTGTCGATGCCTCTTCAAAGTCGTCCGCTGGATCTGTACCAGGCACGACGATAATGTCAAGTTTGCCGGGGCCAACGTCATCATCCTCGTACGTGTGTGATGCACGGACGGATAGATCTGCAGTTAAGCTCACGGTTGGAAACAACTTTGGCGATGTGATATAGGTAATCTCGGTGCTGGGTGCTATTTCACTAATGTGTGCGGGGAGAGGAAGGAGGTGAAGGTATTCTTTGGACATTGAGGCGAGAACATCGACAGTTGCCAGATCGAGTAGCTGTACGCTTGAGGGCATGAAAACGCCAATGCGTAGCTGCTTCGAAGACATTGGTATAGACGACTATGATGAATTCTGCTAAATTGAGCGGTAGATATTGAGGTAATACTCGTAGGTTTCGGATGATAAATGAAGGTACTCTATGTTCTTTGCTCTTTAAATGTACGTTATCTTAAATAGTTTTAAAGGGTGTCTCCGTCGACAACCCCTTCGACTTACAGCCCGTATGAGCTAGGCATTCTTTAAGAATAATGGCATGCAGTTTTTAACAAACATTGGTTCCAAATGCTGAATCCGTCACTCAGCTGTCTTCTCATTGGTTCAACTGACTTTAATATCCGATGTGTTTCGGCACCAGAAGGCTCCACTCTGGCCGGCTCTCCGACGTTCTCTCTTATGCAAGGTGACGTTATTCAACTTGTCAGGAAGTAATTATGATATGGTATTACACCTATGAGTCTAAAAGGATTCAATCTTAAGATCTGTAGCTTTCCATCCAAATAGGCGTGACATAAGCTTATAGTGTTAAAGCAAGATGTTTTGTCCTCAATCTTTTCCAGACCCCATGTAATATTTAGAACTGTATAACATCTTTAAGTAGGTGGTGAAGAGTAAGTAATTTATTAGACACAAAACCATGCATCATATATCCATCTGCCTCTCCTCGAATTAGAACATTATGTATATCGTTCTGAGCACGCTTCGGGATGATCTCTTAAACAAACCGACCATCATTCTAAGTGTTAAGTACCCTTGCCAAATGCATGGAAGCTTTCCTGACTAACCAAGTCATTGGTATATATTCTTCCCCATATTAGTTGCGAGACTGGCCATATGTACCCATCATCATCATCATAAACTGTTGCTTGGCACGTCAAGACCCCGGTGGCCACGATGACAGTATTTCTGGTCTTAGGCCATGTTGTCAACCTTCACGCCGGGTATTTGACGCCGCGTTGCCTTCTTGCTCACAGTATAAACAAGGTCCTGGTCCCAAAGCTGGCAAATCAAAGCTTGAGCACTGGGTATGGTGCCATATAGAGGAGCGACAACGGGAATCGCAAAGTAGTCATACCAGTTGTTCTTGAGAGATCGTCGGGAAAAGTCCATCCCGTTGGCCAGTCCAGCCTTGACCATTTCTCTCTCCCGGCTGGCGACTCCTGTCTGGTGGAAACTTTCGTATAGAGACACGTAGACCCCAATTTGAAAGAAACCGTAAATACGAACAAGATTACACCAGCTAAAAATCCAAGCCAGGCTTCGTGGGTCTCCATTGCCTTCTGTGAGCCTGACATAAAGTGCCGACGAAAGAACCAGTATAGCCATATGAACGGGAAGAAAGTGAGCTTCGAAAAGGCGATGCAGCATATAGAAAACATTTTCCCAGTGGGGGTGTTGAATATTTTCCTTGTGGATGCTTGAGAAGATGCCGTTGTCATAGGCCTGACCACTGTTCTCATCGCTTGAGGAGCTTTCGGGAAAGGCAAGATGATCGGCATCTGAGATGGTGTTGTGAAGGGGTTGATAGGAGCGGCAAGTTTGCTTGCGATCTTGCCACAGCTGAACCAGTTTACGAAGCGCAAAGCCAGTATCAAGAGCACCCCACATGTGACGAAGAGCCTGTTTATAACGAGCGCGAGTGTCGTTCAGTAGCCCTCCACCTCCCGTGACGTTACTTTGGCTGACAGGGCTATAGATGACTCGACTGGTTAAGTTGCCATTGAGGGCGAAAAAACACTTGATATACATATGCAGGTCCTCACCGATGGCCTCGCTGCCACAATCCCATCCGCCAACACGGTCAACCAAATCTAGAGGAAGAGAGTAGACGGATGTAGGCGGAGAGATAGAAGACCCAGGGTACAAGCCAGACATACCAGCAGCGCCCCAGAGTATATCAGCAACACGGACAAGAGACGGAACACAATGTGCGTTCCTGTCGAAAATAATAGGAGCCGAGTAGATGGTAGTCAATGCGGTTTCGGAATAGGATAAGTGCATATTTGTCAGAAGGGTAAAGTAGTTCGATGAAAGATGGCTATCGGCTAGAGAATCCACGAGTCAGCAATGAGCGGGCGAGGATAAAGTGTTAGTTTCCCAACTGGCGTACCATCAATACCAGTGATTATAACGTTCTTCCTCACGGCTTCTGAGTACCTCTCGCTCAGCTTGCGAGCAGTCCATGCGAGATTGCTGCCTTTGCCAGCGGCTTCACCCGGGATTTCTGATGGGTGAAGTGTGAAGTCAACGAATCTGAACTTCTTCGCGAACTCCTGTATCAGTCCAAGAGCCTTCGTTTCGGCGCTACTCTCCCTGTGTTCCATTCCAAGATAGACCTAGTCAGAAATGTTAGTGAGAGACTTTAATAGACGAGTCTGACATATTTATGGGATACTGGTACACAGTTGTGCTTTGACATTCAAGAAAGATAAAATCTTACATCATATGAATAATGAGCCTGAGGATGGGATGACAGAACATCGAGGGTCTCCCTGAGTGTATCAACCTCTTCTTTGTAGTTTGGAATGATGATGACATGAACGACGTTGTCATAGGCTCCCGGCACACCGTCTGTGTAATATTCAGGATCGTAATCGCCGGCTTCACTGGTAGTGGAGGAAGCTGGACTGTTTGGGGTGGATATGAGAGTCTCGGAGCTCGACACGGAAGTATAGGAGTCCCGGCGTGAAGCGAGCTTCTTCAGATCAAGTAATGAATCGCTACGCGCTGCTCTTTTCATGGATTGGGTGAGAGTCCAGATAGTCCAGCAGGCTCGGAGAGGGAAAATGCAAACCAGTATATGAACAAAAAGGCAGTAATATGCGAAGACGAAGCTCCAAATACCAGCACCTATGGCAGAATCTGAAGGATATTGGGAGGCAGGCTGTTTGCCTTCATATCGGTATTGTTCAAGAGAGGCATCGTGGTATATGACCCAATAGCAGAGAGCACTTAGCGCGATCATACTTAATCCCCCCGCGCGTTGTGCGAACCATGTGAACAACGACATGTTGTGTAAGATAAAAGATGTGGTTTCTTGCCTGGATATTTGAAGCTTCGATGTGGTTCAAGTCAGGCCGAGTAGTCCAGGCGTTTGGCTCAGGTCCGACGAGAGAACGCAAAACAAGAATAGTTTGTATAGACCAGGTCGGCCAGAGAAAGGATTTGTTAACTGGAAAGCAAGATTAGAAAGAAAGACAAAGCGGGCGGGATGACGTTGAAAATGCATGTGTAAGTGGGAGGCTACGGGGAGATATTCGCCTGGCCGATCTGAGGTAGGCTAGGCAAGGTAAGCTATGCTCATCCGATTTCACAATCCGAAAATTAACATGAAATCTAAAGGGAGTTAGCTCTGAGAGATCAGAGAACAAAAAGACATGGGGTGGTCATGATGGTCATGATGGTCAAGTCAAGGGCACGAGACACAGGGTATTCGCCAGACTCCAGATCACAATAATGGTTACCAACCCTTATGGCACGCGCTATGTTCAAGCTTTTCTGATTCGGCCAGAAGAACAAGATAACATCTGACTGATGCTCCACGCCCCATGTGCCGAAATATGGCGTGGGCAACATGGGACATGATACCGTGAGGCTTGATCGTCATGCTGCTTGCGAACCAACCATCGACTCCATACCAAGCAACTTGGACTAGCAGTATCTTGAGGTATCGCTCGGATTGAAACTGGGATCGATAGCGGTCAACATGGTTTCTGTAGTCTAATAATAAGCTAATGAGACTTAGCAAACAAGCTCATTAACTATACATCTGCTAAGCATTTATGAATCATGGCGAGTGGACCTGACTCGGACCCCTTGACTTTGGCTTTGGATTATCTTTGGCCACTCACAAGGGATCAATTGCCCATGGTGTAACGAGGATACCATGTTTTCTGTTCCCAATCAACGTGATACAGGTCCAGAAGCCATGCCTCCAAGCCAGAGCTACCTCGAGTGCTGAGATGTACTGCACTCAGTCGTTTTCGACCATGAAGACTCATGGGATTCAAGTCGCTCATGAAGCTTAATGTCCGACTTCAACACCTCAAACCCAGGTACTTGACGTAGAGACGAAGCAAACCATGTGCTTAGAAATTAGATTGTCTAGAAAGTGTGACACTTCTCGATTCAGAGTTCCTGGCAAGTTCTTGTCTCTAATCCATGTACTTGTTCATTCATTTCTATGCGGTTTCATGGTAATGCCTTGCCCGCAATCCAAAGCCTCTCTGTTGACACAAATCAAAAGCTGATCTGTACGCAAGGCTTAGGTTAATGCGCCTAGATGAGAGTACTGCTTCTCACCAACCCAAGGTTGACTGTCGTAAGGTCTAGTTGCCCTTGGTCAGTGGCATGGCGATATGTATATCCCAAGACAAGATTTGGCACCTTTGGTTTGTCTCAGAAAACACATACTGTGTCAGTCCTACACAGAAGACCACTGATCGGCTTGACATCGATTGTTGCTCATGATCTCAATGGAAATTGAGATGAAGAGTGACGAAATTGATGTAAGACGCTTGACCTTTGGTTGATGCCTGTCCGACAACGTTGCTATGCAGCAATTTTGACTGGCTCGAGGCTGTGTCCACGAGGCTCGCTCAGCTCTCTAGTGGCTGCCTGGCCATTGTAACACTTCCTTGGTCTTAATTGATAGCATGAGAAACCTCTGTCAATCGCAGGCCGTAACCACAACACGCGCCGCTATCAGTGGTTGAGGATCCCGCCAGATATCTATGGGTCCAAGCCCGGTCACGGGTGGGAGTTCGACCACGGCTGGTGATTGTCTTTTTGATATCTTACCAAGGTGTCTGCGATCCATTGGTTGTAGCCAGACAAGCCAGCATCCAATTCAATGTACTTGCTAGTCGACGTGGTTGTGCTGGGTCTCGTTGATGTTACATGACTATCATTGGCCCACGGGGTTGAGTGATTGGATCCCTTGCATTTTCGGATGTCTACCCATGTGAGTTTTCGGATAGCGAGAAGCTATACCTCTCTAAGCTCGAGATGTAGGAAAGCTGAGACCTCTTAAATGCAAAGAAAAAGGGAAAAAAAGGGGGAAAAGGGGAAAAATACTTTAATACAAATTAGGTACAGTATATATTTATTGGAACTTATTGGGTATATTTGGCACCTTACTGTGATGCCTGAGTTTTTTAGTTCTATGGGCTCCTCCTCAACTGAGGTGAGACATAACGCATGGTTTACTTGTGGAAGAACGGGAAAATAACCATGAATTCTGTATCGGCGTAGGATCACAGCCGCAATCGTGATGCTGCTGATGCTGCTAATGCTGCTCTTCTAGTTAAGTTGGGTATCAATTCTGAGGCAAGTGTCGCGCTTACAGTAAACACGGGTCGGGGCGGCCATATTGCACTTGGATACTGAAAACAGTCTTCGCTTGGACGTACAACTGAAGACTAAGGGTTTCAATGAAAGAATAAAGCATGCCAACTGCCAAACTGCCCTTTCGCGAAAATAACAGAACCCTCGGACTATCACAGATCAAGATTCGATGGGAACACTTGCCGATTTCTGCGGATTTCTCTTTCAATGGGTATCTTATGTTTAGGAAATCTTGTAACGTTACTCTCCGTGGCAAAGCCCTTCCCTTGTGGTCTCATTCAGGTCCATAAACGCCATACGCCAACCTGCAATTCTACAGGTGGTTTCGATCAAGTTTGCAACAAGAGCCTCGACATCTAACACTCACGCATTTCCGTGATGTCAGCTCAAGACTGGCTCAGAAGCGTATACTGGGCGAAAACAGCCATAGCTCTGCATGTCCTACAGGAAAGTCGTTATTTAGGGTGCCTTTTCAAACAGCTTCTGAATCGGTTTGGCAGCCTGGGAAAAGGTCAGTACAAAAGCCAGATCGTGACTAGGAAAACCGGCGTCAAGAAACTTGCATCAATGAACTTTTCCAAATCATTATCCAAGTTGGCAAGGTCATCCTTCCTTCTTTTGTTATCCGCAATCAGCTTCTGTTTTCGCTTAAGCAGCTCCTGTCGCTGTTGCTCCAGAGCTTCACGCTCAGACCGTTCGTGATCTATGCGCGCAACCATCAAGGTATTCTCGTCATCATTCTCGTGTTCGGGATGCTGGGCAAGGAATTCCTCGACAGGAATAAGAGGTAATTGTTGGTATTTGTGGCTATGATTTGTTAATGAAATGCTGCACTCGACTTCCAGCTGCGACTGGAGTCAATGTACAAGGGCTTACTCGTATGATTCGCATGCTGTAATTTCTCCTTGGAGGTGTCGTTGTTCGTAATACAGATTCTGAAGCTGGAGATGCAGGCGGTCGACTTCTTGACGCGACTCGGCAGTCTGGGACTTGGTCTCACGTGCGGAGAAACAGACGTTTCGGTGCAGTCCTTTCAGATGCGCTATGGTCGTGAAAAGGAGTTTTTGCTGCTTGGCGATTTCAGCTTGCGCTTCTACTGAAGGAGGCCCTTCGCTGTATGATTGTTCGCCCAGACTGAGGAGTGCGCCAGCCTGGTCGCGTGCCTGGTCTGAAATCTGCAAGACTGCGCAAAGCCTTGGGTCCGTAACAATTTTATCGATCGCCATGTTCTGTATCCCTGGGTCGTACTTTTTGATGCGAAAGATGTACAGTAAGTGCAAGGTGTGGAGAAGAATAGCTGGATGGATTCGAGAAGTCACAAACTCGACCCCAGGCTTTTGTTTGTTCCTGGGCTAACAGAAAGGTGGGGCTGGGCTCACGGAAAGGGTTTCGATGAACATGATCTACTCCATAGGTACTGTGTTTCGTGGTCTAACTTGCGGAGAAATAGTACCACAAAATGTAGGCTACCTACCTTATACTTGCTTTCAAGACAACGGCTTATTCTGCACAGCAAACGCTTGGGGTGAATATTCTTCTAAAAGCAGTCTAAGTGAGAAATCCCTCCTCTGCATAGCCTCTTTAACCGGGGACCTTATGCGTCCTGGTTCAAAATACATATTGGTGACGTAGTTGTTGATTAGCTCCAGCCTCTAAAAATCAACGGTATACTCCGTACCGGTCGATTACCTTGAGCTTATGGTATTTGGTTATTGATTATTGATCTTGTCAATTAGCCTCTCAGTCATATCTTCAGTCAATACTCACTCATCCACCGATTCTCTTTGTCGAGTCGTTTGAGTGCCAACCGCTTATTGACTATGACCCAGTATTTTCTCTCTCACCTGCTTGCTCAACGGAATGTCGTCTTTTTAGGCGCCTGCCGTAAACCAAGTGACTTTCCATTGACTTCAGCAGTTGCACCGTTCCTCGACGGCGCGACAATCGAGTTTCGCTCAGACATAGTCTCAATTTGCATTCATTCATTCATTTGATCAACATTTCCACATCTCGGCGAGGTTGAGAATAATAGTTATCATTGATTCTAAGCCTAATAAGCAGACCATTGACAGTGCTACGTTACCGCCAAACAAATGGCTCTTGTGGCTTCTGATGGCTATGGGATCACCACACAGCTCTGATGTGGATGGATATGAGAGGCCGCGGAACCAAGATCAACGACTACTGCATGGTAAAAGGAAACTCGTGTCTAGTTGCCTTGATGCTCGAAATATTTAATGACTTGTTAGCCCCTATCCTTACAACTTTCAGCATCAATCTCTAAGTACCCTGTTGTCCAGGAACACAGACCAAACGAGAGCGAAATCTCAACCCAAGTGGTCGGAGGGTGCATCGGAGGCGTTTTCACGGTTGGCACCCTATTGGTTCGAGAATGCATCTTTCTTGCGCAATCAAAGTCCATAAGCGGGCCGTGGCGAGCTGAGTTACCGAGCTTTCTATCTCGTGAGAGTCAGGGGCTGTACCGAGGGGAAGGTCATATGCGCTCATCAAGGAATCCGGATGTCCCTCCAAATACCATCCAGAGTCGTGGATACATACTCTCTTTGCTGGTCATGGAAAGGGACCGGGCTTGTCTCCCGATTCTATCGGTATGTTATGTCTTTGCCTTGTTTAAACGATTAGGCCGTTTTTCAAGTGGCGTTCGTTAGTAACCCAACAAGGACGCCAAGACCGCCCCCGGTACCGTCATTTCAGCTACCAGTCCTTTTTTCTTTGATCTGACTGCCCAATTTCTCAACCTCCCATTCATCATGCGCTCTCGCTCTGTTCATTCCTTCGCCCTCTGACCCTTCTCTGCTTGTACTTCCATATCCCCACGAACTATACTTTCCTTTCTAAGCCTTCATATTCTCAACATCATATCATTTCCCCATTTCCAAGCCTTGGCTGCTTCCTTACACGCAGATCCTTATCCAACTCAGCAAGAATAGGAACAGGACAGGACTATTTCCGCCAACCAGACTCGGCAATCGTTGTCCCCGCGTGTAAAATACCCGCAGGGTCCGCAAGGGTGCTTCTCTTTGCTGCGCCCAACTTGTTCCGAGACTCCTAATCATTTAGTAATAACCAATTGCGCTCTTCACTTTTTGCTCGTGGCCCCGACAAAGCCTCACGTTAGCCAAATCGCAACAGAAGTTCGAACGCACACAGCATCGCCAGATGCAGAGAGTTTAACTCGTCGTCACCTCAGTTGCAGCGTCACAGCGCTTGCCGGTTCAGTTTAGCCCAATTGTCGAGGCATAGTCACCACAATATTCGTCTCAAGTCACAGCTGCCATCATGTCAGACGTTACCACCGCCATCACAACGGCCTGTGCCTATAAGGCTCGGGACGGGGATAATATAGCAAGTACATCCGGATCCGACATCCGGCCTGACGTTGAACCTCGAAGACGACGACACTCCTTCTTCATTCCCAGGAGACGATCCATTGTTGGCCATATCATGGATGGCGAAGAGGGTCTTCTTCTCAAAGTCGACCTTTTCCTCTCTGAACTGGAGCGTCGGCTCGACTTTATTGAGAACTATGTCGACTTGAGTAAGGACTCCAGCATCTCTCGTACCTTCTCTACACTCCAGGCTGTTCGTTCGAGATGTTCCCACGCTTCAGAGGAAGTTCTTGGTGCAGGACGACGCCGTTTACACATTATGGTTGATACTCTAGAGGCGAGATACAAGGAGACCTTAGAGGCCGCCGAGTCGCTGAATGAGAAGGCTCACGTTGGAGTCGATTTGCTCGAAAACATGCTCTCTGATTTTGAAGCTAGAGCCTACAAATTGCGTGAGCAGGGCTTTGCAAACGCCGCCAACGCCGCCGAGGCTTTCATGGATGAGGGGCGCCGGGTTGCCAACGAAGGAATCGAGCGTGCCATTCAAGCCGCCTTTTCGCTGGAGGAGCACATTCAACAAGCTATCGTTCTGGCCAAGGAAGGGCGCCTCCTCTCCTACGATGACCTCCCCTCACCTTGGCGAAACAACCCTCACATCCACAAGGGTTACCGTTTCACTGAATCCAAACTCGAATGCGTACGCTCAGCCTTTAATCTTTCCAATGAGCTAGTCAACATCTGGTCCCATGCACTGGGTCTCATTTTGGTCCTCGCGATTGCGTTATATTTCTACCCAAATACTGCCAACTTTACACTCAGTACGAAGTCCGATGTATTCGTCGCGGGCGTCTTTTTTGTTATGGCTTGCCTCACTTTGGTTTGCTCAACGGTTTGGCACACTATGAATGCTGTTGCAGATGTCGATGCCATTTCAATATTTGCCTGCGTGGACTATACCGGCATTTCTCTGTTGATTGCTGCCTCAATCATGACGACTGAATATACAGCCTTCTACTGCGACCCTGTAAGCCGATACATCTATATGGGTTTAACAGCTTTCCTCGGAATCGGAGGCGTCATTCTTCCGTGGCATCCTCGCTTTAATGGTGCTGATATGGCATGGGCGCGAGTCGCTTTTTTTGTTGGCCTTGCCTTGACTGGGTTTATGCCTATGGTTCAGCTTGGGTGGACTCACGGGCTCGACTTTGTGTACAATTTCTACTCGCCAATTTCCAAGTCGATGCTCGTGTACTTTACGGGCGCCGTTGTTTACGCCAGTAAGATCCCCGAAAGGTGGTTTCCTGGCTGCTTTGACTATGTTGGTGGAAGCCATAACCTCTGGCATGCCGCAGTTCTCGGAGGCATCCTCTTCCACTACTCGGCCATGCAGACCTTCTTTGCCAACGCCTTCCACCGAGCAGAAGCTGGCTGCCCTTCATATTAGATCATCAGGGGTGGTCGGATGTGCCTTCAGTGACCAACCCAAACGGGCTAACAAGTCTATCTACCCCCTGGAAGCGTGTCAAGTATTTGGCTGATTCTGTCAAGTCTTACTCTACTTGGCCCGCGCCGTTTGGATCCTGCTATGGTTAGTTGCGTGCTCTATCAGAGTTGATCTGAGCGCGACCCCTGTGGCAAGACTTTAATGGAGTACCTATGCGTGCCTTAGGTGCAATGTGAGTCCAATGCCACTACCTACCTATACGAGGGGTATTGCGCCGGAGACTTGGATTGAAACAACTTATTAACCCTGTTAAGACGTGTTGTTCGTCCATGACACGAAAACGTCACAAACTAGCAGGCATACTCGAGTGATAATAGACAAAAGCTATACACTCACATCTTCTTGATGAAGCTAGAAGCTTGAATGTCGTCATGAAAAGCACACGCATGTAAGCCGGCGCTGAGTTTGATTGATGAACGGATTGAACATGACCCAAGAGACATGCGTGGACGATGCAATAAGTTCACAATATGATACGAGGCACGTGTAAATAGATAATAGATAACCAATGGTATATTCATTCATTCATTCGTTCGTTCATCCTATAGCATTTGTCTCCGTCAGAACCCTGAGATCTCTATCCTAAGATATCCTAAGATATCCTAAGATATCCTAAAGTTGCCCATGTCTATTTGTCTTTTGGGATCAAGCTCATACCCAAGTTAGCGCAGTGTAGCTGATTCCTCCAGGCGACTCAAATGGCTCTCAGACGAGAAATGAACATTCTTCTGCCAATGTATCCTTGTTCTGTGACGCCTTCCTTTGGGCGTAAGCCTGGCGCCAGGTTGGCACTGTTACTTGCAAAAGCATACCATGTCAAATATCCAACATCAACTCCCAGACAATAATATACACTTACAAGACTATCACGTAGCTTACGTCATGTATTTATATCTGGGTCATCTATATAAAAGAGTTGTAATTGTAATTACAGCTTGGATTCATCTACCTCATCGTCTTCACCAAAGATGTTGAGAAATGAGATATGAACTTCGTCAGTCAAGTCGCTTGCCTGTAGACTGCGTCCCTTCTTAGAAAAGGCTAGACGCGAACATTCCTAGGAGACAGTTAGTATGATTCTTTGGGGCCATAGAACTCCGGGGTTCGCCTCTTGGCGGGCAGGTTAAGAGAGAATAGCAGCCAGAGGTGACCTCTGTGCCTTTGAGTCAGAAAAGGGGTAAAAGACATACTCTTGTGATAGCAGAGCCACCGAAGGCTGCCAGACCAACCAACTCGTGCTCGCCGATGGGGTCCTTGCCGACATCCCACAGACGGTCCAGGTAGGCTCTCCTCCATCCCAGAAATGTGGCAATTGAGCCAGTCAGAGTATCTCCCTGCCCTCCACTCCTCTTCTTACCACCTTCAAGGTCCACAGTCAGTGTCGTTTCGCCGTTGGAGATGTAATCTTTGGCACCCTTCTGAACCACTGTCACGCCCTTAAGAGTTTTGGCCAGAGCCTCAACGCGAGCGGTCTCAGGCGCATCGTCGTCGACCTTGACTTTCAGTGCGTCGCACAATTTGCCAAACTCGACAACGTTGGGTGTCAGCACAGCGCCGTCGTAACCGCTCACCAGCTCGGGCTGTGTGTGCACTATCGCCAGAGCATCAGCATCCAATACAATGGGGAGCTCTTGCTCGCGAGCGGCGCGGATAACGCGGGCGACAGTAGCGTGCATCAGAGGATCACGACCCAGACCAGGCCCGATGACGAGGACATGGAGGCGAGGCAGTAGGTCTTTGATCTGAGCCGCAATGTGGTCAGCATTGGACTCGGGGTCCTTGGAAGCATTCCAAGCCGCAGGCTCATGTTCTTTTTTGGCGTTTTCGCTCTGTCGCATCAGCGGATGAACCATGAGGTTTGGCGAGTATGACTTGATGACAGTTGCGGCTGCTGGTGTGCAAATGACATGCGACTATATGCGAGAGCCATGGTTAGCCGGAACATATCATTGAGAAAAGTACGAGAGTATAAATCACCAGATCAGAGCCCAGCCTTGCGCTCGCCATGGCTGAGAAGTAGGGTGCGCCTGTATAATTTTCACTGCCACCGATGACGGCGACTCTACCCAACTGGCCTGTTCTTGCGTCAGTCTTCAATCATCCAGAATCAGTGCTTTTGGCAACAAACCCTTGTGGAACTTCTCTAGCATTGGCGGAATCATACGCCGCACCTTGGAAAGGACCTCTTTTGTAGCAGAAGACATTTTTGGGCCGGATTCTTGAGACGACATCGCAAGAGACTTATGTGATGAGAGAATGAAAGTTGAGGCTGAGACGTTGCAGGAATTGAGATGTATCCGTGAGTAGCGGGGTGTTAATTAGATCAGATCACTTGTACGCTTAGAGTCCAGTAGGTAGGTGACGAAAGGCCAAAAATATGTGAAATGACGCAGCTTTTAAGAAAGAATCGCAAGACAATCGGCTAGATTTTATTTGTACGGAGTCCAATCGATCGGAATCGATGAGGTATTGCCAGCTTGGTGTTACAAGTTATGATGTCACTTTTGCGAGCATTAAGCTCCAGGTGCTTTGTTCAATAAAAATAAACCCAGGCAAAGACCAACTCATTGACGGGTTCTAAGTTTGTGAGAGAGGTGGATTATTCTGTCTACAATATATAAGTTAGGTATCCAGTTGGCTTCATTCGACCGCGTTGTTTATCCCGGGGTTAACTAGGAGAAGGCCAAAATCCGAAGTCCTCTGTCAAAGACATTGATGAAGAAGGAATTGGGATTTTTAGAGAAGCACCATTATTTGAATCCGCGATCCCTAGCTCACTCGCAGATAGTTCATTTTCCGAGCCAGACGAACAAAGTGAGCCTCAACAGAAAAACAAATAGACTGAGGTAAATCCAGGCTATCTTAGGATATCTGAGGATAGAGATCTCATTTCTTCGTATTAACCCTAGCTGAAGAATATATGCTTCTGTGGTATTGGTAAGTCCCCAGGATGGAATGAATAAGAAGAACTTCAGTTTTCTCTCATGTAAACACTAAAAAGTTTTTCTATTATTTCACATCGACAGACAAGTGGTTCGGTACCGTATTTCTCTCTGCCAGTGACGGCTTCTAATAACATTTTCATACTCCTGCAAATACTCCTGCAAAGGTTCAAGGGGGTTGAGTTCCATCACGAACACGCATCACCTCAACAGCCTCCATCATTGGTACCACAGTATGATCCTCGTGATCATACTTTGGCCAATACTCATGAATATCTCGCCTGATGTCACCCCATGAGCTCCAGTCTCCATGCCAACGAATGTGCATCTCGTCATCGTCTTTGACTTGGATAAAACTGATATCAGTATCGAGCAGAGGCTGGTGTCTCATAACGAACATGAGTCTCTTACAGTCTGGAAACATCTCTCGAACATCTTCGAGCAGCTGAGCTAGTTTGACGTCGGACTCTTCTATATCGGGGCATTTCACCGCAACGTTCCAAACGTCGTCAATTTCATCCGTACCAGGCAGTAAATACCTGCATACCATCTCCTTGTCCCAATAGACAATGTCCGTGGATGGTAGAAACCAAAGGCTTTTGTAAATGCCGATGTTCAGTCCGAATAACTGTCTGGCTTCCCCTTTGAAAAGAGCCTGAGATTCGCGACACGCTTGTGCAGAAGCTGGAGGTTTGTGAGGAAATATGATTCGTATGCATCCTGTTTCGTTATGTTCAGGAATAGGCCCAAATCTAAAGATCCTGGGCTTTCAGAAAGACAATCTCCATATCGTTATTCGCAGCTCAACAGGAAGTTTGTTGAACTTATGGAATGTTGTAGTAGCGCAGTTTGTCGTAGTAAAATCTTTGCTTGGTCCACCAATTTCAGCTTTCAGATGTAGCAGCTGATGTCCTACGAAACAGATTCAGCATAGAATGATGTGAAAGCTAGAATGAGACAAACCATCTTGTGTTGCGAAGTTCACGTCCAATGTTCCAGACACTCTTGGGAAGAGCAACTGGAGCTTTTGGGACGGCGATATCACCGCTTTGTAGATCTTGGAACTCAGCGACAGAGTTGGCAACAAAGATGGAATAGTATTCCGTCCTTTAAGCGGAGGGCCGGAGTCAATCAAGGGCTGTTGACTAGGCATCATGTGCCAGGTGGAAATGGTGCATTGGCACCCGAGGGTATACGTTGAGGTTCAAGTAGAGGAGAGGCAATGGGGTATGTCAAAGTTCAAGGAGTAACACAATCTTTCAAAGTACCTAGAAGTAGAAAATGAAGAGGTTTGTGTGTGAGAATAGCTTTACGTTTGGATGGTTGGCAAGGTTGGCAAGAACAGGTGTGCAGCAACTGCTCGGTAACTGGCAGAAACCACCAGGTAACATGCACCTCTGTTTATGAAAACAGTGGGCCTTCACATGAGAGTTTTCGCAGCGTGAACTGAGATAGATCTAGATAAATTACCTAGGTACCTTAACGGCGTACATCAGCTTTAGAAAGCTACGATCTCTTGAGCGGCCCATCCATACATGGGCAAAGGTGTTGCCTGAAATAAGACAGTATGCTTCTTTTATAGCGCTGTTTATTCCTCCGCAAGTTACCAAAATTTAGTTATATAAATTAAGTTCTTTCTCAAAAAATGGTCAGAGAACTTGTCACATATCAAAGGTGGGTAGATTTATGTAACGAGGAGCAGTGTCCGTTCGGTTTCCTTCTTATATTGGCCATTTAGGACTTCAGATCATCAAGTGTCAAACTTATAACAACCAAGCGTTTAAGAGTTCCCTAAAAATAAAACTTGGGCCGTGTTTTATCTTGCGCAAACAGTACGCCAGTGCAGTAGGTATCCGTTCGAGGGCGAATCACAATAAGACTGGTGCTTGAGCGACAGACGGCTGGCAGCTGTTGGCGGTCCTCGCAGCCAGGCGAAAACTGTTTATGATTCATATTCCAGTGCCCTGCTTCAATCCTGTTCTGAGTTCCGTGCGACTCGGACCTCACACAAAAGTGTTATTGTGCATCCTTGGAGTGTATCTTTCGCAGTTGGTGCGCTCTTCCATGCGCTCAGTTGCTTTCAGCTAGAAAGCCCTCTGTCAACGCTCACGAAGCATCCTGTTCCATAAAGCCTGGATTTCTCTTTCTTTTAATTACTAGCTAGTCGTCATGGAACATGTCTCCATAGATGGGCGGCGAAGGAACAAAACATCAGTCCCGATTCTTTATCCGTCGCGCAAGTCAGAGACAGATGCAGCACCCTCCCTTCGACCAGCCTCACCTCCCAAAAGTAACCCATGGGCTCCAGCCAAAAAGCCTCGGGTCAATCCTACATCGCGAATGTTTCCGCCCCTGCCCAAGCCTCAAGCACCATGGTCGCCGGTCAAAACACCTACTGCCAGTATGTCGAGGGCCTCCTCGCTTTCTCCAGGCAAAAATATATCCATAGATGATACAGTATCGGGTGCGTTTGGACCTGGATCAACGTCCCCTTCCTCCATCACGTCTTCCTCATCTCGCCATATTTTTGAGGCTGCGGCACCACGAGCAACTTCAAAGTGAGCTGATCCTTCTCTGTGTCCACCTATTACCATCAACTGACCGCCTTTAGTCTATGGAATTGTCCTTTCGGGGCTGATGTGGTGGTACGGTCGGGGAACTTAAGCTTTCGAGTCCATCGCAACATTGTGGTACCTCAGTCAGGCTGGTTCCGCGATAACCTGCCACCACCCAACGTGGTAAGTATCCTCTCTTCCGTTCAGCTTGGGATTATTCGAACTCAGAACTCCAGGATGGGACACCAGTTGTGGTGACTGTGGGCTTCGCCCCTGAAACTGTCGCTCATTGTTTACGTTTCATCTATACCGATAGTAAGTGTCGGGGTTATCTAAATCGAGGCATACAGGAACTGATACGTGAAACAGAAGTTGAGATTTGCGACATCGATACCCAAAAGCCCTGGAATGCTGCGCATATTCCTTGTTGCGTCTTGGCGTATACCACTGCTGTCTACTTGCGTATGGCGAAAATGACATACCATCTTCTTCGCGTGATCGAGAATACTTCCAGTGAACTTGGAGCTCTAATACGCAGAGACCATATCTCTCAAAAGCTGGACTGCTCCCAGTGGGTCCAATTCTCATGGCACTATCAGAGGGCATTGGATATCATCGTTCGGGGACAGCCTCAGAAGCTGATGGTGCCCATGAGACTAGCTATGGCAAGCATCCTTGATGCTGTGCTCTTCTGGGTGGTACGGCACCCTCTTTTTGCCAGCGACCTGAAAACACCGTGGCAAAAGATTCTGGAAACCAGTATGCATGATATTGCTGAGTATAAGCAGCTGTGCCGAAGCGCCCATCTATTCAACAGTCCGTTGCCAGATGAGTTGGCATTGCTGGAACTATTCGAAGAAACGAAAGCAGGAAAGGAGCCACCAGAACCTTCAAAGTCAGTGGGGACACAAACAGAAGACGATGGTTCTGACCAAGAATCGAAGGGCCAAAGAAGTGATTTTTCTTTCACTCAGCGCGAGAGGCGAGGCTCGCTGTAACTTTCGACTTATTTGCTTACTTGAGGACTTGAGAAGGAGGCAACATGGTATTTATTTTTCTTGGGCTTCTGGCTAGGACGAACTATATTGTAGACAAAAGAGTTAGAGCCATTGATGACCAGTGGCGGATATTAGCTATTTGCATTCAGAAAACTTTTTAAAAATAAATAAATAAAGGCTGGTGTTGGCAACGAGTTCCCGGGTAGAGTAAGAAACTGTATTAGGTCGGCCCTGGGTTGTATTCCGTTCCAGGTTGACCCAGGCTATCAGCTCAAAGATTCAGCTGCGCAACGAGATTCGAAAGTACTTTGCAGCGACTGTGACCTATCCAGCCAGCCAATAACACCAACATCCCATGGCCAGCAAGACTATTTAGATAGAACTTACAGCTGTGCGTGCGTTTCATCTTTACTGACGTTAGATAGAGGAGAGCGAGTGCACTGACAGCCAACCTGCATCGTCGACCGCTTTCGCGATCCTTATGTTGAATGGGCCTCGATCCTCGTCTCGGGGAGCAAGAAAATGTAAAACTTGAGAAGAGGGTGCTAAAATAAACATAGTCAAGGCTCCCCTGAGCTTAGGCTGAAATGCCCAAGTCTTTTCATCACTTAGGATAAAGGTCCTAGGTTTTCTTGCCTCCCTCTGCCTTGGCCATCTGCGATCATACTAGATATAATCCCATGGTCAGATATCGTTTTGATTTATGTTCGTTGACTGTCTTTCTCTGGCAATGTCTGGGTCGCCAAAGGAGAAATCAGAATACCAGTAACGCTTTTTGTGATTCCCGTGTGCTTTGACTCAAGCAGGTGATTTCAATCTGCAAAGGCCACCCTGTCGATTTGGAGAGTAAAGAATCCCCTTCTTTGAGCATTGTCTCCGAGAAATTACAAAATGAAACCAGATTCCATCGTGTCTAGATGTGCATATCTCGTGCTGTCGAAAGATCGAAACATTCATTGGACGGGGATGGCTTTCCAGATATTCTTTTGAGAGGAGTTTATCGTCATTCGCAGCTAAGCATTCACCAATGACTAGGACAAATTCCGTGCTGATACTATAAGTTAGCAACCATATCATAGAAAATCTCAGTGACTCTTACTCGGGCGTTGTTTCAATCCCAATCATTCTCTTGTTCAGTGAAGTCGGCTATGGTCAACCCTGTGTCCACATCCGCGAAGTTGACTCCGGCTCTTGAGCTTAGGCTGTGGCTGTTGGGAGTGTTCACTCATATGATCTTAAACTTGGCCCGTCCTAGCTTTGCCGTGTTGTAGGCCAGCTCCGAGTCACTAAATGCCCAGTCTTTGTGTCTCGTCATCCCTGGTCAATATCAACACCAAGGCACGTCGAAGTCGGTAACGTGTAGCTAAGTTGCGTGTTTCCTGTTTGAGTCGCCCAACTTGATATGTGTGAAATGCAAGATGTGGTCGGGGAAGAAGAGTCGAAAAAGGAAAAACATCTTAGTGTTATTGTTAGAGGATACCACCGAGAACAGGTAGCAACTGAGAGACAATAGAGCCAAGAGAGTGGTCTGTGTGAAAGCCGGAGGAGTGGGGTTGAAGGAGAAGAATAAATAAAGGAGAGAGTCAGGATCACAATGCATCCTATTTATAATGAATGAAATGGGATCCAGGCAGCGACAATGATTCACAACACGAGACTTGTGGCTTCCTATGAGATAAATAATATTTCACTTAATTACTTATGTAAAGTGAGGCCCTTCCTTCTTTTCAAACTTTCATTGTTTGTCAGGTGCCTGTGTCAATTCGAGGTATTCGAGCCATCGGTGAACGACAGAACCCGGCTTGAACAGCCTGTACCCAGAGGATACAGAATATTTCAGCTCTGCCATCGACAATACACCTAGCGCGGCTCGTAGCCTTCAAATCCTCTGCTCACCTTACAGCATCTCATCTATCGACAATATCCCTGGCGTGGGTCGTGGCCTTCAAATCATCTACTCGCCTTGTGTCATCTCATTCATCGACAATGCCCTACGTATACAAACCATCGATCTTGAAAAGCTTAGGCATCCCGACCTGGGAACAAGTCCGGATGATGGGCGCAGAGGGACTGCGCGAACAACAGCGCCGCCGTCAAGAGGCAGAAGTCAGTATCATCACAAAAGTTTAGACAACAACCTTTTACTAATTTGGTTACCAGGGGGGAATTCAAGCTGAGAAGGAAAATTCTGGTAAACAAAAGGACTCACCTGAAACACCTGCCAAGGTAAGGGCGCTTCTTTCGAGTACAGGATATTCGCTGACCAGGTGGATCTTTAGGAACCAAGAGAGAAGTATGATGTACCCCACGCAGGGAGACAATCCAGGTGATACCTCTGAAAGTGATATCTCTGAAGGCGGTGTCTCCATCAAGGACGATGATGCCCTCGAAGAACAGCCAAAGGGGCAAGCCAAGGAGATGAAACAAGTTCGATCTATGGTTGCTGATTTGTAAGTGGGCGTGGATCAACTCAAGAAACACACTGATAAACAAGAGGGCCTTAAGGAGACACATCTGGAAGAGGTAGGAAGGCACAATTCTTTGCTGACGTCCTCCATGGAAGAGAACAAGAGCTTGAAGTCTTCCACCCTCCATCAATCACCAGCTGGTGTGAGTCCAGTCGCCACGACAGGTGGTGAGGCTCCTGAATCCATTGAGGGTGCCTCTAGCGATGGGTCTAAGCCATCTACCTCTCAAACTAGCGACTTCAAGACGGCAACATCTACTCCTGAGCCTCTGAGTATCCCGTGTGGTCTATACGGGACTATCAATGCTGGGCCTAGCATTCCTCTCGATGGACGACAGGAATCGCTTAAACTCAAGGCCTCCGTTCAATCGTCCCCAACTCCCACACCAACACGAAAATTCACCGTCGGTGGTTTACCCAGGTCCAACACGCCAAGGACGCCTTCCAATCGTTCATCCTTATTCGACGACCGTACCTATGGCAAAACTGATCCAAGACGGAAACAGCACAAAGGCAGGCCGCCTGTGACCATGAAGGAAACGTCCAACAAGGACGGGAAGTAAATCAGAAGAGTACAGCGGCAAAACATCTGCGATTGGGCAATGATATTCGGCCTCAAGTTGAGATTTGGGCGGTCAAGAATCGTATTGGGACGATGGAGCAACTGTCTGAGAGCTTAGGTAGTTAGAACTTGCAGTCGAGGAGCGGTATAGCAGATTTTGCCCTCCACTATTAGCCAGCCGAATTGAGATACTTTTCATCTTGACTCCGATAGCACGGTAGATTCACGTTTGCCTCCTATCCTCACTAGCTTTAAGGAAGTTTTTTTACTCTTGAATCAATGCTATGATGTTACTTATGTTTTGAAGAGTATGAAGAATGCAATCCATATAATATGGATCTCCCATCTAATATGAACTCTTATGTAGTTACCACCACCTTATTCAGAAAAGGCACTTAGATCCTGAGAGTGTCTCTCCATAGATGACAAATTACAAGAGTTTGATGTTATCAAATGGGAAATCAATGGGGGCTTCTGGCTAAATTTCTCTTCAATAATTATACACATACCTAGTCAAGACAGAATCACCCAAGGGGCCATGTTATCTTAAATGCTGCATATGTTCTTATGCAACGAGTATTCAAAAGGAGGAGGCTATTCCGGATCATTTGGAAAGAAATTTCAATTCCCTCCAGCCCCATAAATTAATTGCGAAATTGACAATAATCCGGCCAAAAATGACCACCCAAAACTCAGAAATGGTGGATTGAATTATATAGCCTAGCTTCTCTCAAACCCGAGGCTCTGAACCCTCTGAATCATCTCCTCCGACCCCTGAGGCTCAAACATTTCCTGTTTCGCGAGCTTATAAACCTCCGTGGACTATTCATGGCGTTTCTTTGTCATTCCTTCCAGCATTTTCAGCATGTGGTCCATTGCTGCATCGGCACGTCGTTCTAAACACAGATCGTCCCCCCAGGCTTCGACACTGCATACAAATGCATCCTGGGCACGCTTCTTGTCTTCATCGGTAGAATTCTCTGCATCCACAACTGCCAGAAATTTCCCAAGACATTCTTCTACGTTCTTGGGCAGTAAACCAGGAACTGAACTTTCAGAGTTAGCGCATTCTTAGAGAATCCTAAGCGGTCATCATCCATCCAGAATACTGACCTGAGGAGTTCTGGTCTGGTTTCTTGGCGGGAGTAGGCTTGTCGCTGTTCTTTTGATCCATGTCGACTATCGATGCGCAAAGAGACGTTTGATAAGGGTAAGACTTTTGAAAGTTGAGGTATGCACGCCCAGGTGACGGTTTGAGGGCAAAGAGGTATATTATAGTGTAGGAAGGTGTTCAGTGTTGAGTCTCTGGTAGACTTATCTCGGTGATAAGTTAAAAGGGGGAATTGTTTTGTTTCTGCCGATTGAATTTATCAATTAAATATTAGATTGCCAGTGCCTGGCAGTGATTCACTGCATCTTAACAGGCTGGTCTGGTGCCGAAGAGTCCTGGGTATTCATGTATTTAAGGGGCATTCAATTTATAAATCTCATTCCTCAATTATTTATCTCTAATAACCCTAGTTTGCCCATCGACGTCAGTACCTTTTCCCAGTGTTCCAGAATATTTACTGATTGTGATACCAGCGTGTATACCTAAACTGAGACAACAGCCACTTCTCCTTGAAGTTATCCCCAATCTAGTTTACACCCGGGTCTGTCCTGAATTTTTCCTGTGCATCGCCGACATGGAAAATCTGCTACAATATGAAGGCTGCGATGTCGATGAGAAGCCGGGCACCATAGCATTGGCTCCCTGGGCCCGTCACGAAGCCAATCGTCGCTGGGCTATTATCACCCACTCTGTCACCGACATGAACGCCCGTGTAGCACATGAGATAACCTATCATTGACGAACCGATGGCATTCATAGAGTCAGGGTCCTGTCAACTGGATGCCAAAGAGTTGGAGGGCTTCGTATGGGAGCGCGACTTCTACAATTTGGAAAGGGGCGATGCAGACTCCATCACACAAGCATCATTCCACCGCTCAACCAAGATTAGTGGTAGATTTCTTACCAAGTGTCATATCGCACAGGATGGTCAAGATCACATCATTCCTCAAAAACGAGAGACCGCCACAAGGTCGTGGCTGAAACCATGATCCGAGTCATTAACATGGATCAGGATGAAGCTGAGGTTCGCGAGTTCCAATAATTGACTGCTGAGAAGCTTGGAGTCAATTGGTGATGGTGCGTTTCGGGGTGGGCCAAGGTTTGAACAAGAAAACCTCAAGATCTCTTAACGACATCAAGACTTAGGATCTATATCCTAAATTATACAAAGATTTAGTCAAGTTTAGGATAACAAGGTGGGTCTTTAGACTTGTAATTCCAAGTTATACTAAACTTACCTAAGGTTTGTTGCCGCTGCCCTGATGCGTGCAGGAGTCATCAAACCGTCATTGTCAGAGGAATACAGGCACAGAACATCAAGAACACCATCTCACAGCACATAGTCAACACTATCAAAGATTTAGATGCGCCTGTGCGCCCAAGGGCTTTCCAAGTCCCGGGAGATGAGCGCAATGCGCCTATCTCGTCTGTTGTTTTTAAAGACCTGTATCATCTTCTTGATCAAGGTATTGTGACTCCCAAACCAAAGTGGAGGGCGTCGCCTCAACGAGAAGCAAGCTGCTCGAACCTCATGGAGAGCCCCCTCAAGATTCGGCAGATACAAAAAAGAATGTTTCAAGTTCAAGGGGCTTGCAAATATATTGCACCTAGGGAAGTTCTTGTTCGAGGTGAAACGAGGAAAGGGGCCGAAGAAAAAAGGAGCATAGAGTGAGCGAGAGGACAGCGACTTGGCGGAAACTCAAATAGAACTGCACAACATCGAAATATGTCGAAAGAAATTGCACCATGGCTCCTGAAGAATGCCGAAATCAATACCATTTCTGATGTATGGTAAAAGAACATTCTGGCCAAGACCGGAACGATCCCCCAGGACAACGTCGATATAAAAGACCGCGAGAAGACTTGAACTGCTAACTCTACGAATGATGAAGCACGTAGGCCGTATAGGCGGGGATAATTTGACACCATAATCCAAAATACAAAAGGACGAAGGCAAACTTAAAGTAATTTAGTAGGTCTTTAGACTTATTGCCTATCTGTAAGCTGTGTTAAACCTGTTTGAATCTTTTTTTCTCTGTTTCAGATAGAGGTCTTAGGGTCGTCTCTTGTTCCTTAGGCATAATAAGTAGCCCGATCTTCATCTGTTAAATTCCCCGATTTGATCTTCGTCGAGATTCACAGGGTCAAGCGAAGGAGCTCGAACTCTAGCCAACTTCCAGAGACTGCTGCCAGTCGATTTGGGAGGCTATTGCAAACACGATCTCTTAAGGAAGATCAATCCCGCTCCCCTTCGAATCATTTTCTGTGGGCAGAAACTTGGCAATGAAGGATGCAAACCTGAACCAACGTCGTTAGAAGTAGTTAGGAAGACCTGGCGATCAATGAAACCAACTTTTATGTTCACTTGAGCAATATTTATCGCTGCATTCTGGTAACAGTTGAAGGCTCGATCTGGTAACAGTTGAAAGCTCGAAGGACTCTGTCTAATCTCTCCTGCGTATGTCCGAGGTGAATTTCTTCGAACCTTTGCGTTAAAGGTAACTCTCTCTATTTCAAAAATTGAAGTGTAGCACTGTGATGAATTTCTGGGTTATTGCACCACAAAGTTAGCTCTTCGTAGAGCTCGAGTGGTATTTCCCAGAGCTCTGGGGCGAGCGATAGGAAGGTTTGATATGGTAATAGCTCTCGCAATCGTGGGATAGCTCTGATCCAGAATATGGAAGTCTGAAAAGAAATACGTTTGACTTTGTGAGAAAGAAGTTACCAGCTCGTGGATGTGAGAGGAAAGAAATATCAGAGTCTAAGATGAGATATATGGTGAAGAGAGAAACTATGAACGATTTCTGGTTGTCTCCTCTTGACAGTGATTCACTGTCACTGCCGCCCTGGAAAGTGATTTAACCTGACCCTGGCGTTGGGTAAGATGTTCAAAGAGGATCTTCCCTCACTTCTCATTTCTTCTTTCTTTCATCTCTCCATCTCCAGGCTAAGAGACTTATCTCTAGTAGGTAGCTGCCTGGTATTCAGTCTTCTTCTCCCCTCCCAATTCTCTTGTTTAACTGAAACTCGACAGAGCATTTCTCCTGACAAACTGGACACCGAATGTATCACCTGTGGCTATACTATACGTAAGTATTGATACACGGCTTCTCTTTCAAGACTCTACTGACTTTCAAAAGGCCAGCCTCGCTTTACAATCCACAGCACTCCCCTACCAACGCCAACGTTGAGTGTGAGCATACTCTGTTATTCCAGACTATCTGCATAAGTCATGCCAATCAAATGCAAAGTCGCCATGGTCGATCCAGCCACTATCACTCCTGCCGAGTGGGAGTCCCTTAAGCACGATGAGACCGCCACAGAGATCGAGTCAATCAATCCAGCGTCTTCGTTATTGTCTTTATGTACGTCGGCATTTGCATTATACGACGAGGCGGGCTCGCCTGATCTTGAGGGGACTCCTCACGGCTTCGCAAATTGCAAGAGGCTCTTCGAAGCCATGTGCCCTTCTGGATGAGAAAGAAGGGGGCTACTGGGAGTGTATCCGCCAGCTTGGGCAAGGCGAAATGGAACAGCAAGATGCCCGCAGACTACTCGAGGCCTACAAAGTGAGTTCTTTTCTGTGAAGTTTCTTGGTGTCCCTTGATCTAACTGTCAGTAGAAGTTATGGCCACATGCAACAAACTCTTTCGCCGAGAGAATCTTGACTGCGGATGCCATCATCCAATTCAACAAGGGCCTATGTATGGGGGCACTCTGGCACCTAACCAAAGTCTTTCCCGATGCTTTATGTCGCCCGTTGATCTTCCAGTTTTGTGAGATGGCGTCCAGGATGACATTCGAAGACGACGGTTCGTTACAATCAGCCATCCTAGACGCGTATGAGATAACCGAAGGAATGATGGGCAGTCCATTCCCCACGGTCAACAAAGTATTGCCACTAAGCGCAGATACAACACTGTACCTTGCGTCAGCCAGAGTGTCATACGACGGTCTCATTCTGAAGTCACTCGATAACACGATTGAAAGCTTTCATCTCGAATGTCCAACGAACGAACATGACACACCAATCAGCTCTGCTAGACTGATTTCCGAGCCTGCAGAGACATCAAATGTTCACATGTCAAGCGAGTTGGTGAAAAATAAGATTCAAGCAGGCGCGATGAAAATGATAGCGCCATCGCGTTCCTGGCGTGATTATCTTTCCAGGGACAACGAGTCGCTGCCATCATAAACAAGTTCATGCGGAGGACCACTGATGCCATTTGATTGCTGAAGCACCGGCCAGGAGGAAAGAAGAGTCTAGTGGGCGTTGGGAAATTGGGCATTGCGGCATTGCAGCAATACACAGGTCGGTATGTTCGCTTACCAAACGGCCTCAATTGTTTTTGTTTCGGGAGACATGCATGACACAGGTAGCCTCGGAGTCTGGCTAAGCTGGGGAACGGTAGCTATATTTAATGGGTTTTTGCTGTTTGTATTATATATAGCTGGTTTCCTCATACGTTGCCGTTCACTGGCTGTCTGTGCCTAACGACAAGCTTGCCTTCTCCCGCTCGTGCTGCTAGTTGCTGACTATTTTGAAATCATCGGAGAACCATTGAAATATTTCTTAGCTTCGTAAATGAGTGTGTCATGTAGTTCATTTGCGGTGATACGGGCCATGCTGATGCTCATATATAATTTTCTGTGGTTGGTCATTGGGCCAGTCGTCTTTCGAGGTCGATTTCTCTCTTCTGTATGCCTCCTCAAGGCGTGCAGGCTTCACCCACATTATCCGACTTTTGTCAATTGCGTCTGGTCCAGCCCTCGGGGAGCAAGAAAACACTGGACCTTAATATAGGGTATCAAAATAAACTCAGCAAAGAATATCCTAAATTTAGGTAAATTTACCTAAGTCTTTTTGTCATTTAGGATCAAGGGGCTGAGTTTTCTTTCCTCCCCTAGCCAGCACAGGCCCCGGCCAACAGAGTGGCCATTATGCTGTGTCAACGGAAGGCGTTTAACAAGGTCGCAGCATTGCTTATACTTAGAGAAAAGGTCTTTGATGACCTGTGGGACAGGATTTTTGGTACTAAATCTACCACTGGACTTGGTTATGCGGTAGATGATGCTTATATTATAGAGTCTGTATCGCCCTAAGCAATATTATTAGATAATAGATAACCAATCGTATGTTCATTCATTCATCCTAGAGCATTCGTCTGTCGGAACCCTCTAATACCCGTTGAAGCCTGCTCAAGCCCATCTCGAGCATCATTATAATACCATCCATCGTTCCATCATAACACGTTTCAATAATCATAAAAAAGCATAAAACATAAAACAGTTTTGGGTTTGGCAATATCGCCTGAATTAGTGTGTTTGTTGCAAGACCCTGGAACATCTTCATAGGCTGCTGGGTAACGGACGAGTGGTTCGAAAGAAACCTTCCATCCGCGTGGTAGTATGCACGTCAGTTTAAGTTAATTTCGCGACCAGACTCCTGCTCAATTATGCTGTGCCCCTGCATCGCTAGGAGTGGCCACGGCGCTTTGTAAGTCAATCCAGAAACACTAAGGTTGTGCCATATTTAAAGAGCGTGAGAAACGATCTCTGCATAGACATCGTCGGGCATCTTCTTGATAATGCCAATTGTGACGGATTTGACGAGATCAGCGTTAAGCTGGGGGAAGGATCTTAAGACCTTATTTGGGCTATTTGGAAATCAGCAATTATTTGAGTCAGGCTTTCGCATAATCCTTACCTGGGCGACTGAAGAATTTGAGTCCGCATAATTGTAAGCTGCGCGACAATGCAGACGATATTGAGATGAGGACCATAGGCGAACAAGAAGTCCCACAGTCGTAGAACCTCGGGAAGCGGTGGTGTACATGCACAAAGCGTCAGAACTGAAGGGAAAGCGTAGATCTCAGCCGAAAGGCCCTTCGCAGTAAGGTACATGCTGAGCTTGGGATCAACAATAGCAAGGACCTTATCAACCAGTGCAAGGCCGCGATGTACGCCGTCCATGGCACCGCGAATATAGCCCGGGCATTCTCGAGTCAACAAGGAGTGGAACGCAACGAATGCTTCTGCTTCACTTCGAGCTGCGTAAAGAAATGGTGCTGCCAGAACGTTCATACCCTGAACATAGGTGCCGGGTTCTAGAGTCGCAGCGCCTGCGCCGGATTCAGAGCCCTCGGTCGTGAGTGTCAAGGCCCGCGCGCGACTGCGAGCAGTTGGTGATGACGTGCTTGTGCCTGACTGAGAACGACCGGAGACGCTACTACCGCCGGGGAGTGAAGCTCGACTACTACTAGGGCGGCTTTGGCGTTGTTCCTCACGCGCGTCGTGCAACTTCCACGCAATGGCGTTAAGTAAACGAATCAGACTTGCTTCACTAACACGGCGGCGGAAGAGAGGGTCGGTCGTAAGTGTGCGGAAGGTGTCGTTGCGGATCTTGGAGTAAGCCGGCGAGGCTCCTCGGTGGATAAGGGCGAGGTAGTCATCGGTCGACAGGATAGGAGCGTCCAGGAGGACGAGCCAGACGTATATTCTCAATGTTGACTACCCAAGACCGCTGTTAGTGCACCATGCTGGGAGTACTTGAACAGTCCTCTTACCATGCCATCCTCAGCACTCTTGACACCTTCATCGATAACCTTCCACCGTGCGCTCTCCAAAGCGCCCAAGAAATCACCATCTGTTGGGCCTTCGCGGATAATTTGATGAAGAGGTAGATGGCCATGCGAGAATACGGGTTTCTTACTCCCAGCGCGCTTGCTGGCTGTGACAACATTCATCTGGTGGATGAGTGGCGGGGTGGCATCGCTATTAGCGCGCCCGCGCTGAGGTGAGCGATTGATAGTCTGGGAGAGGCTGGGTGTGCCTGAAGCAGCAGGAGGCGCTTGTGACGGTCTGGTAGGTGAAGCATTGCGCTGGGTGTCGCGGTGGCGTTGCTGGGAGATGAGCGAGGGCGTGCCTTGCTCGCGAGCGCGGGCTCCAAGAGTGTGCGCAGATTGAAGGCGTCGAAGGGCGCGATGAGTCCGCGGCGATGGCGGGGCCTGGAGTTGTGTTGTAACCGGGGCGGGGAGTGAGGGGATGGCCGATTTGAAGGTAGAATTGGAGTTCGAAGGTGGCTCCATGGTTGCGATGCTTGAGGAGAGTTTGTCAAGCCACGATCAAAGGGGTTGTTAAACGACAATACATGCGAGAAAGAGCCAGATAGCCGAGTTGATGGGGATATTAATTAGGGCTGATGACGCTGAGAACGGGTTTTAGTCGTTCGGAGCGCTGTATTAGATTAGCGGGGAGGCTGGAGGCTGAGTTGAAGTGTGAAAGGGACGTGATGTGGATGCAGGGACAATGATGAATCGTGTTGGTTTCGCGTTCTTCAATTAACCTCTACAACTAAGACCTATTGATATCTACCTATCTTGCTCAGGCTGACCACTATCACCACTTGTTCTTATAGCAGATCCTATAAACTTTCAGGCGGTATATTTTTACATTCGATAACTCGTAAGGCTGTTTGGCCTCTTACTTTAGATGTCCTGGTGTTTGCCAGCCCATGACATTAGGAATGCACATCATTTATCAAGAGGTTGGGTTTCAGGTGTGGTATTTTCAAGCCGGATCGGAGCTGGATGGACCGATTCGCCGACTTATCAAACACCTAGAGACGGATGTTTATGCAAGCAAGTATTGGATTGGTAGGTTTAGGTACTTACCTACCTACCTAGTTACAGATACTACCTTACCTTTAGTATGCACCAAATTTTCAAAATATACCTAGTTATCTAGGCGTCGACTCTATATGATTTTTATGTTTTTCCAGATTGTGGCAAACTCCGGAAATTAAAGAAAGGTATTCTTTAGGTAATTTACATAAACTAGGTAAGTGGGTAGGTAATTCTGAGTAAAAACTCTCAAAGTTGGATAACTTCAGGTTTCTTGGTCTGTTACCTGCTTTGATAATAGCACGACCGTAAGTTCTTTTTCCTTTTACTGCGTTACTTACGCCTTGGTTATTATGGAGTGCTTGCCGATTAAGAAGATGTCTTAGAAGTCTATAGGTAGTATTGGAGATGTACATAGTACTAAGGTAGGAGGTAACTAGTTGTGGAAGTAGGTTGGGGCTCTCTTCTAAAGTAAGAAGAAGATCTAGGTAAGTTTAGGATATATTTAGTAGAACTTTTAATTAGTGAACATCAGCATCCTGCTCAGGTTGAGGTCTGAAGTTGGTCTTCTTGCTCTATCTTACCAGCTTACCTTAGGTATCAAATCAAAGAGAAACTGTCATTACCGTATGCTCGACGATTATCTAAAATATTTGCTGACACTAACTTATTGTCGCAAATCTCGGAATATCGCTAATTGTGTCACAATCTTGGTTTTCTGACTTGGGACTACAGGATCTCAGACGTGGGGTTTGATACACTTATTTTCCTGATCTTGTTACGCTATTACCGTGAAGGGGAAAGTGGCGATTGCGACATCGAAAAAACACCCATTTTTATATCATGCTGAATGCTCACAAGCTGACCAAGCGCCACACGACATTTGCCATTTATTCAGAAAAAGATGGAGAATCCGCTGAACAGAAGCCATGACAACACATTCTGCCCCTCCATGTCTCCCCTCCACACAATGCCGATTACCGATGGCCCGGGGATCACTAGTTTCACCGGGCTCATCATGAGTTTTACCACTCTTTAAATACAAGATTGAAGCCCTTGCCACACCACAGCACTGGTCTTCTTTGACTTACAGCCTTCTTACTTTACCTTTTGAAGTAGTCAGGTTACACAGTTATCCCAGCTACAACGCATAGATTCCTGTTTTACTGTCTCCCAATTTTGAGAACTCATTATCCCACGTTGCAACCTCCAACGATTATGTCGCCTTACACCCCACGATATTCGTCATCGGCCTAAACTGAGACCCCAGACCACAAGATCAAAGATCAACATATTTGCTATTATCCTATTTGCAAGAAGAATAGTCCTAAGCCAGCTACTGTCTACCATACGCCTTCTTAGACAACTCAGACCTCCACGCCTCTAAATGAATTTGGTTACCTGCAGCTGGTCCGGTGATCACTGACTGCTTCCCTTCAGAGCAGGTTTCACATCATTAGGATCAGAGCTGACAGACACATACGAGCGATGGTTCTGCCTGAGCTAGCGACCGCTTTATATTGAAAAGAAGCTAAAGGGCGAGGTCATCCTTGGCTGCCGTAGTCTGGATCTTCTCTTCAAAGGAAACAGATTCTTGACATCAACCGATACATATGATGCTAGGCCACACAAATCCGTTGGGCAGGGGGGTGGCTAGCATTCTGGGCATCAAACTCGAAGACCAAAAACAAGGCCTACAAGCTGAGATACCAAGCAGTTCATCCATCGCTTCAGAGCAAAGGCACAATTCGTTCTACGAAACTGAACCCACATCGTCGGAATGGATTAAAGAGCAAGTCCCGTCGAAGGAGGAGGTTGTTGCATATGCAGCTTCATTATTCCCATTCGCTTCTTGGATCAGCCACTACAATATGCAATGGTTTGCGGGTGATTTGGTCGCTGGTATCACCATAGGTGCTGTAGTCGTTCCACAAGGCATGGCCTATGCTATTCTCGCAAACCTGGAACCCCAGTTTGGCCTCTACTCGTCCTTTATAGGGGCGTTGATCTACTGGATATTCGGTACCTCCAAGGATATATCTATTGGTCCCGTTGCAGTTCTTTCGACTGTCGTTGGGAATGTTGTTCAGGATGTCCAAGATTCGGGACAAAACGTCCAGGCCCATGTTGTTGCGTCAGCGTTGTCAGTTATCGCGGGCTTCATTGTCCTCGTCATCGGACTACTGAGGTGCGGATGGATAGTCGACCTCATTTCCATCACCTCTCTCTCAGCTTTTATGACGGGCTCTGCCATCACAATTTGCGTCGGCCAACTACCAGCACTTCTCGGTCTGTCAGGATTTTCGAACCGAGACCCCCCATACAAAGTCTTTGCAAATACGATCGAACATCTCGGAGAAGCAGGTTACGATGCCGTCGTCGGAGTCTCAGCCCTATCGATTCTATACCTTATCCGTCAAGGTTTCACCGCTGCGGCAGAACGATACCCAAAGCATAAAAGACTATTGTTCTTCACAAACACAATGCGTACGGTTTTTGTTATTTTAGTGTATACAGTAATGAGCTGGGTCCTCAATATGCATAGAAAAGACGATCCCTTATTCAAGGTTCTAGGGGTAATTCCAAAAGGTATACTCAACCCAATCCATCTACTTGAGTCAAAAAAAACTAACAACGGAAAAGGGTTCCAGAATATTGGGGTCCCAAGACTAACGACGGAGCTCATTTCGGACTTTATTCCATATCTACCAGCTACCGTTATCGTCTTGCTTGTTGAGCATATGGCGATTTCCAAGTCATTTGGGCGTGTTAACAACTACACCATTGATCCATCTCAAGAAATGGTTGCCATTGGGATGGCTAACCTTGTTGGTCCATTCCTTGGGGCATATCCAGCTACAGGCTCATTCAGTCGTACTGCAATTCAGTCGAAAGCTGGCGTACGAACCCCCGCTGCTGGGATAATCACTGGACTGGTGGTTTTACTTGCAACGTACCTGTTGACCGCTGTCTTCTTTTATATACCAAGTGCGGCTCTTGCGGCCGTCATCATTCACGCCGTGGGAGATCTCGTCACACCTCCCAACACCATTTATCAGTTCTGGAGAGTTTCACCGATCGAGGTGTTCATCTTCTTTACCGGTGTTATCGTCAGTATCTTCGCTCAAATAGAAGATGGACTATATGCTACCGTTCTCCTTTCAGGAGCTGTGTTTATCTACCGTATCCTGAAGGCCAAAGGCAGGTTTCTTGGCAAAGTCAAGGTTCATTCGGTCATTGGCGACCATGTTATTGGTGATGATCACCGAAAGGTTGTTGGGGAGTACGGCACAATCGAGGATTCCGATGTCTCTGCAAGAAATGTTTTTATCCCCCTTGGTCATGGTGATGGCTCGAACCCCGAAGTTGAAGTTGATCATCCATATCCCGGAATTTTCATCTACCGCTTTTCTGAAGGCTTCAATTACCCCAATGCCAACTCCTCTCTGGACTATCTGACCGACTTCATTCAGTCCAACACGCAACGCAGCAGTCCCGAAGCTTTTGAACAACCAGGCGACAGGCCGTGGAATAACCCAGGGCCGAGGAAATCTGCAAAACGTCCTGTTAATTCAGATCCAGACTCTGCACTTCCGACATTAAAAGCCGTCATCTTGGATTTCAGTTCTGTCAACAACGTTGACATCACCTCGATTCAACGACTGATCGATATCCGTAATCAGCTCGATTCATATGCCTCTCCTGACGGTGTAGATTGGCATTTTGCTTGCATAAATAACCGATGGTCCAAGAGAGCATTGGTGTCAGCAGGGTTCGGAGTCCCATACAAACCCAACGAAGGCACAGCACCTCGAAGATGGAAATCTATTTTCAGCGTAGCGGAAATCGGAGGCAAGGACTCTGCAGCAGCAATCGCTCAGGAGACGGACCCCGACGAAATGACACCAAAACATATGGATAATACAGACGAAGAGCCCTTGATTGGAGGATTTTCCTCGGTAAAATCCTATGGCTCAGTGTCATCAGGAGACCTCGAGAAGCAGAAGCGGAGAGGTGCTGTTGTTCATGGCCTGGACAAACCACTATTTCATGTAGACTTGACAAGCGCGTTGCAGAACGCAATAACTAATGTGGAAGAGAGGACGATATCAAGAGAAACAGCACACGATTAACAGCTGGATGGAGTACGGATAGACTTGCTGACGTTTCGGCGCATAACACGAAGGGGAAGCATTTAGCGAGCGATTATTACCACTATGTTTACCTAAAACAGTATTTCGTAACGAGATCATGAGATTATGAGATATTCTGTCGTTTTACTATTTTCTCTTGATAAACCCCATCATGCTGATAGTATTGCATCCGGATTGGAATCGCCTCTTCTGGCATGGTCACAGCGTCTCAACTAATCGTTAATGTCTCTAGTTTAGCTATTCCCATACCTAGTCAAAGAAGTTGTGTATACAGTGAGTTGCCCAACATAATCTTCGTTTTGCAGAATTCAAACGCCGTGGAGGCTTTCAGCAATTTCTTGCCACAAACCACTATAGCCAGGCCAGTGACGACATGCTCATTGCCTAACGATCGACGATCTTTTGCTTAAGGGATTGGGCCGTCATCATGTACTACCATTGAGGTTTCCAAATACCTGTTACATCAGGTGTCAAATATAAATCCTGACTAGAGAGCCGACAAACTGGGCTTTTAAATGTCCTACGTTATGTGAGTATTCTTTTCACTTCAGATTATACCTGTAAATGATCTGCATCTGCTAGCCACTATTGTATTGAATCCACGTTAGTGGTCAGGAGCGGCAGCTAGTGCTTATTGTTAGCATCCATATTAGATGCTAATTGAGGCCTCGGGGAGCTAAAAGAAAATCTCCAGTATTTAATCAAGGTGCCAGCCCAAATAACTTATCCAAAGATCTCCTAACATTAGGTAAGGTACTACTGAAGTTGCTCAAGTCTATTCTAAACTTGCCTAAACTTTCACCTCGGGTGGGTGTATGGCCTGAGTCTTCTCTCCTCCCCCAGCTGAGTTACCTGTAACTGGTAGGTAGGTACCTAGGTTGTTGGCACAATCTCGAGCGATAGTTCCTATTTTGCGGAATCAAAGCTCCTTTTGTAGGACGACCACAAGTGAAGAACTCTTCGTATTCCTTTTGTTACTCGTCTTCACTTGAGGGCAGCGTACACGCACTCAGTCTTGCTGAATTGGTGAGACTGCTTCATGGCCGAGTCTTCTCGCCCAGGTGAGGGTCGTGGTCATGTTCGCTGGGGGCGCATAGAAGAGCATTACCTGGTGTGTATAACAGCTATCTCACCATCAGTACTTAACTAACAACCAGCAGGATCCTCCGCGGTCTCGCAGTCGAGAGATCAGATATCCCATTGGGCGAAGTACATTCGAGAGAGCCGATGTTCCTACGGACGGGGCTCGTGTTCCTAATGATGCTCAATGGGTAGCCAGGACGTCTTCTCGGTGGTCTACAGATGACGTTCCGGTACAGACCTACACTGAGTGGGAAACCTTTGCTGAGCTCCCTATCCAGGCTTCAGCTTTACCTGATGGAGACTATACTGAGTTTCCACCTCCAATTGAAACTTATGGCGAGGATGAAGAAGAAAGCCCGAGACAGAGGCAATTCCCTTATGACAGAGGCAACTATGGCCGTCGCTACAAAAGCCGGTCAAGATCACCCATTCACCCACGCTACAAGATCCCGGGACGTGAGGGATATCTGTCTCGTGATGCTCTCTCGCGCACTGCAGGATATAATGGTGACTGGTATTCTAGAACAAGGGGCGGGAGCCTTTCAAGCAACGAATATGATCCTTACGATAAGTTTGATTTCTTATCGCGGGCCCAGTCGATCACAGATTCCTCGAAGGCAGACGATTCTGATGCCGAATCTCCTGAGTCTGAAGAGACAAACATTGTTATGGGGCCTTCCAGCCTCATGAAGGACGAGTCAGCATCTAATTCACGCTCTCAGATAACACTTGTTCATTCTTCGGCGTATACCTGGGAATGCCGAAATGGGTGGTTCTCATGCAGCAGTATTAAATCTTGTTCATGATCCCAAAGGACAGAAAAGTCCTCTATTCCGCTGGCTGTAAGGTTTCTTAAACTACTCGGGGGAAGAATCTATAGTTGTACTAACTTTGACCAGCCATGTGCCCCAGGACGTGATGAACTTTGAAGATTTCTGGGTAAGCCAGCTTCTTCATGTGCATACGCTTTGAAGCTAACGATTCGTATTAGGTTGGAATTAGCCGGATCTCCGGATTGACAGAGCTGGAGAAAAAAGCCGTAACGAGGCTTCGTGCTGATGTCAAAAAGTCCTGTGTGAAGTCTAGGACCAATTCTAAAGGTGCCAAGGTTGGATACTTGGATCCGAAATACGTCGAGGTACCATTGAAACCACTGAAAACCGAGGCGATGTCGTCCAGTTCAGTGTCTGGCTCAGCACGGTGGATTTGTATTCCCTTCTTCTCACTCGAGCAGTACTCTGGTCTACTCGCAGGTACCAGCACATCTCTTTTTCCAGCTCAGACCTTGCTTCAAGTCCAGTACTCCCGAAACACTGTGGCAAGGGACATGGAGCAAGCGGTGGTTCGGCTGGGAATCGCAGAACGCGGAGCGTGCTTCCATGTATCTCAAATGTGGTGTCTTGTCATTGATAACAGTAACGACCCCTTCGCTGATTGAATAGGAAAGTCACTGACGATTAAAAATATAAAAAGGCTTGATAGTAACATGTGGGACGATGACTAGAGACGATTTGCTCGGCCAAGGGCTTGAGATTAAAGAACACCCATCTCGTGCTGTAGTCAATGAATGCAACGGCCGAATTTTGGTGGCATACGGCGATTCGGTTGTTTGGTCGTTTGATGCCGATGAGTGCCAGACGTGGTTTGTAAGTCATACTTCCTCGTCCAATAACAGATCTGACACTCTATACCAGGCATTCCTATCCAAGTTCCAAGCATTCTGGCCTAAAGTTCCAGAGTTCTGTACAAGGATCAAGCCGTCACAGCAAACGCATGGCCCAGAATACTCAAATTGGCCTCGGCCGTCAGGGCGATGTCACTTAAGATCACCATGAAGCTGGGCTCCAAGCCTGACCCTCCCCCACGAGCCATTCTGCGGCCAGATCCTCAAGTTCTCACAAGTACGCATAGTGGAAAGGGCAAACCAGGGACACAGGAATTTGCTCATATGCTGTCCTTGGCGACATGGGATGGCAGAGGTCCTCAAATCCAAGTGACTGGTTTCAAGCTCCTTGAAGCTCAGCTGGATGCGGCTGAGACTTTTTTAACATGTGATACAACCTATACGGATCGGAAGGCATACAAGACCTGCAAAGAAGCTTCGAGAAAGGAGTGCTATGACTATCTGGTCGAGTTATCTGGTCGAATCGAGGAAGCTGAGAGTGATTCTTTACGACGTGCGTACGAGGAAAGGGTAGATATCTTCAACGCTGTCGATATTGTTTATAGCTTCTTTTTACCCATGAATTTCCAAGGCCCCATGGTCGGAAAGTTCTGGGGCGCGGTCAGATCTATAACTGAGGTAGGTTATAGGCAGAGATTCTTTATGGTAAGCGTGCTAACCTCAACATGAAGTTAGCAATGCTAGATGGTAGGCCGATTTCTGACATCGCCGGTAGCCTCCGGGTTTCTCTCAGAGACTTGACCCGAAGTCTCCTTGCACTCCAAAATCTCGTCATTCATTCGTCGGATCAAGAGCAAGCTGAAGTTGAAATGCCGCCCGAGTTCTCCAAAGCATGGCTTTACATCACTATGGCCATAGTCTATGGCTCTAAAGACGACCGTAAGTGCGATGATCGGATGAGAAGGGCCGAAGTGCTCATCGCTACGGGCTCTAAAAAGCTGGTTCAAGGATTCGGTGACAACAATTTGCTAGAAAAGGCTATTGTATTGCCGCTTGAAGTGCTTTCACTCATCACAATGGGCCTCTTGCAAGATCAGGTGGGCAAATCTGATGACATATGCGATACGTACTCTCAGTATCTTGGCTCTCTAGTATGTTTCAATGCAGATAACGCCATAACCCGGGTCGGTTATTAACATGCTCAGGATCATGCAATCATGTCGAAACCCTCCGACAGGTCCTTCCAACATCAGCTCAATCTAGTACAACAAGAGCTCGTGGCCGTCAAGCGAACACTCTGGAGGCAAAAGTCGCTTATCTATCGACTACGAAAGTCTCTCACCGCTATTGATACAGAAGATATTGTCATGAGTTAGATTGAGCATGAGATCGTCTTAAAAGAGGCAGAGAAGCAGTACAACGACAAGCGGTACTACTCAGAAAACTTGCCGCCGCCTCACTCACAACGTCAGGGTGAGGACTATAATCGAATTGTCCCTGTTTCTTATGCTCAGGAGGTTGCAACTGTGAACGACTATATGGAACTGGATGATGACTTCCTGTTCGATATGGCTTCATCTTCAAAACTGTCTCCTACAGATGCGGGAGGTTTACGTGGTCTCTTCTTCCTTGAATGCTCACGTCTCATCGAGCAACGCGAGTTTGAGTTTCGACGTTTCAGCGATTTTTCTAAAGACCTCGAGCTAGCGATTACATATAAGATGGACTTCACAAGAGACCGACAGGAGCGGGCCATCTATGCCTTCACCCTAGTTACTATCATTTTCTTGCCCATCAGCGCGGTTTCGAGTATTTTCGGCATGAACACGACTGATGTCCGCGATAGAACTACTCACAGTGGCTGTATTGGGTGGTTGCTATACCAGTGACGGTTCTCGTCATTGTCCTAGGACTCTGGTTCATGGGAGAGTTAGGAAACCTGGCTCGATGGTTATTTGGGCGACCAGGAGAGGGGATCTACGGCGAGCCGGCAGTCATATCACAAACAGTCGAACCGGCATATTGGGCGGTTCCCCCAACCACTCAGCTGGGCGCCCTACCGGCAGAGTATTCATCGCCACCATATGAGCCGAGGCGTAGAAGGGTTCAGACTCAAGCAAATTACCTTGCACGCCAGAGTCGCATCTATCGATCACGATAAGTGACCTGGAGGCGAATAGTTAGCACCTTTGTGGAGAAGTGCTCAGCTGGGGTGCAAATATTGTAAGTTTTTAAGTCCAAAAAGATTACAAGTTCGAGTTTCTTGACAATATAGGATATAGTTTAGAAAAAGTTTGCTCTAACTAAAGACAATCAAATTTGCCTTAACTCCTGGACAAACACTATTTAAGAAGAACCAGAATCATCAATCATAATACAGATAAGGCCGTTACAGAACCGCCCATTCATAGCCATGCAAGTACTCGTTAATCATCGGTAGTACTCACGCTCACGGTCTGTAATACGTAGCCGTACTCTATCATCCTCAATCATCCGCCTGGGTGGTGATGGAGGTGAATACTCCCGACGTCGAGTTCCCTCAACGTACCGGAAGGTTTCATAGCGAGGCTCAACTTGGACCGGGACAGGAACGGGGACGATCCTCTCACGCTCGATGACGCGCTCTCGATCGTGATCATATGATGAGTGGTGGCTGTGCCTGCTTCGGGATCGAGACTTGGGTTTCTTCTTTTTCTTGTGTGGCTCAACGTCGACCGCAATGACCTCGATAGGCTCCTCTGGTGGAGGTGAAGGGGATCTGGGCTTCACGACCGGAGGAGGCGGAGGCTTGGGTTTCTCAACTGGAGGGCAAGGTGGAGGAGGCGGTGGTTTCTGGACCACGGGAGGCGGCGGTGGTGGTTGAGGTTGTGGAGGTGGAGGTGGTGGCAGCGGAGGTCTGACAATTACTGGAGGTGGTGGAGGTGGAGAAGGTTCAGGAGGAGGAATTATTCGTGTTACGCGATGGCTGACGATGCCATAATCCTGCTCCGGGTGCTGGAGATAGAGTCGTTTCTTCTCGTAAGGTTTGGTGACTGTTGCGATGACGTCAGTGACGGTCGAGTTTGCGATATGGCACACGGCAATGTGCAGCAATAGAAGACATACCCATCTTGTCGGCGAACACAGATATAGCTTCAGCGACAACAGCACAATGAAATGCAAGCAGTTACCTGCAACGCGATATACAAACAAACAGCCAAAGGGTGTTTCGACGGGGAAAACCCGAGGATGATCAAGTGGGGTACTTAGGTCAAGATGGTGAAGTGGGATGCTTTGGACAGTGATGACAGTTAACGGTGGCAATAGGCGGGTGGGAAAGGGGACGGCGATCTTTTATGTTCTAATAAAGATTCGAACGATCAGGCTGCAATGGAAGACATGGCATGTGAGAAAAGGCTATTGAGCTTCCATGATTTGTTCCAACCCAACGTACCAACCAATACCCAAGCCAAAAAGCCAGACCAATCTAGTGGATGGATGGGACTAGCAACTCCGAACTTGGAACACCAAAGGCTCTGACTACCAGTAAAACACGAGGTCACCGGATCATGACGTCGCACATGCGTATGCACGTCAGCCCCCACCTCCAATATTCGGTCATCTACAAGAAACCAGATTTCGCGATTGTGATGGGCAGGGGCCGAAAGATGCATGTTGAGTACACAGGTAGGCCTGGAATCCAACCAGTCATGTGTGTAGTTTTCAGCACAGCCTACGTTCTAGACCCCTGGACCCTGAATAAATGGAATGGATAGAGAGAAAACCTTGGTGCCAAACGGCAGGGCTGAGTTGTTCTGGTTGGGTTGCGGAAACCCCCATAGAATCTTGGCGTAGATTGGTAACGGGGAATGCCATTGTGTTTGTGTCGACGAACAAAGATATTCCACTCAGGTTGTGTATGTGTCGAGTACATGACCGAGGTAGCGCGAATCGCAGATGAGCTTCACTGTCTTTTGGCAACGGATATCATATTTTAGTCAATGAAACATTAGAGTGGTTTCAAATGACAGAGTTGTCTACCAGTACGGCAGTTCAACCTTCCAGAGGCCGGTGCCAAGGTCCGGATCGGAAGCTAGAGACTCGGAGCGAGTGGGTCCGAAACGCCGACTCACGGTCATAAAAGCACCGTTACAGTTTCGGAGTCACAACACTTTTGTGAGGTTTCTTCAACGTCTCGCTTAACGAATTCAAGTCCTAATCTGACGTATCCGTAGAGCTTTAGTTAGAGACTCATCCTGGCAATCACCACCTCCACCGCCTCCTGAAACCAACATGTGCACTACCTAGAAACCCCTGAACTTCGGCAAGTCATCAGGGGTGATGAGACCCTGGGGTGCATTCTGACATGACAGGATTATTCTGGTCGCCAGGGTTGAGGCGATCGCTAGACAGGATCTAGGAGCAGGAAAACTTTAGACTTTAGAAGACAATATTAAAATAAACTTAGTAAAGAGTCCCTGAAACTTAGACTAAATTATCTACATCTTTTTGTCGCTCGGGAAGGATTAAGGTCCTGAGCTTTCTTGCATTCCCTGGGGTAAACTATTTGCTGGGATTGGTGGTAAAATCCTCAAGGAAACTAGTCTACTGATAACCCTATTCCCCAAGGCTCCGCCACTTCGTTCTACGGTGGGCCCTGTTGTTGGTCTTTATGGCGAATTAGTATACATATGTAGTACATAGTAGATTATCGGTCGGTACGGAAACGGTTCAACAGGGGTTTAGTAGTACGGATACAGTGGAAATATATCAATGTAGGGTGGTTGAGCGGAATAATTCAAACTGCAGCAAGATGGAAATAATATTACTGACACAGGTCAAAACTCAAAGCTTTACCTATTAGTAGTCCCAGCCTTCAGGTTTATCCAAGAGTATACCCAACAACACTGAATTGGTTGAAGGCAACTTCTGGCATTTTTTACTAGAAATCCATGCCTCGCTAATATCCTCAGTTGAGTCATCTACAGAGACCGTCGTTACTTATCCGAAAAAAGTCATCAAGCTTCCGACAAACACCTGGGCCAACACATCCGGTGTCAGAACATCCGTCTTGTCAGCTGCTAGGCTCGTGCGTGGGGGGGGGGAACCCGAAACAATTATTGTCTTCTATCTAGCACCTGACTTGGTCGTTCGCTGTTGCAGGTTGACCCGCCTAGCTCGTTTCTATCCTCAATGGAGTTCACGCCTCTCTTTCTTGTGATATCGATTGAATTATGAGGGCCGAATATCCGAAACGATTCACACATATTTATAGTAGCTTGATGATCTACCGATATGAGATTCTGTGAATGGCAAGTTCCTTCTTAAAACAAGCTGTTTGGGGTTGTAACAGTCTCATAGTCCCATATTATAGTCATCATCTCAAGCAAGAAAACTTAGGGGTTCTTATTATAAGAAATAAAAACACTTGGGTAAGTTCCATATATTTTGGTTAATCTTTCATCACAAGTTTTATCACCTACGGAGGCCAAGCTTCTTGGGAGGCTGAACGGTCAAGATGGTCTGGATTCAATGCCAGACACGAGCATATAGACGACTCACGTGACCTGTGTGGGAAATACGCTCTTCACCTAACTATGCGTGGTATCGTGCTGAACGTATGGTGACTTACCCTCCGGATGATTGACTACTCTAAGGTGTCTGAATTCGAGCCCGGATAGTTACGACACGCTCCGACTTATCATGTATGCCCATATATATATTTACACAAAACAAAAGAACGATAAGACAACATCCAACCTTGCCACCAAAATACCCTACATGACTAGATGGATAAATTCCTGGTTCCCAGCGGAATCAACGTGTATTTCCTCAACCCTACCCTATAACGATGGAATCAGTCAAGCTTGGGAATCAACAAGGATATGTGGAGCTGGGCATTAAAAACAACAGGTAGTATGCAAAGAGAAAGGACACCAGGGCAATGTAATGTAGAGAGTTGGCATAAAAAACCGTCCTATGCGTTGCGGGCGGGATCATGATGATCGAAATCACCGGTTTACAAGGTATGGGAGTAGTGGGGAGTTCCATCACCTAACTAGCCTGTGTACCATGCTGCCATGGTCTCCGAAGCATACGTAGTATGCATAATTAAAGGAGTTCGGCACTGGTAACACAGTTTTTACATCCATGGAAGTCCTGAGCTGTCCAATCCGCAATGAACGAATGAGGACTCTTATCACCTTTTCAAATCACACCGCTTTTGCCGACACTGCCCAGTTTTAGGTACCATGTATCTACATACTATCTTCCTCTCTTCCCCCAAATAAGGTAAGTATTTGCATAATTTTGTACGGTCCATAATGAAGGAATAGCTTTTAGGCCCTGCATATTAATAGTTTATTCAAATGCGTTATTCCCTTTCTATGTATATAGGCGCTTCTGACAACCCAACAATTCATCATTCTCTCCCGTCCTCCAGTGACCAACCTTGTCATTTCATACAATGGGGCTGGCTATCCGTACGTTGGTTTCGGGGAATTGAGCCAGGCGAGGAACCGGATTTATGAAGAAGTCGGTGTCTTTTCGCGAGAAAAGCCATTATTCAGGATGAATCTTGGCCCAAATTCCAACTGTGCCTTGCTTCGTAGATCGGATAGGTACCAACGATATGGTTGAAGGGGGGCGACATATAGGTGCTTCCAAGCCTCATCTGGCTGTCTTGCCTTCCCTACATACATGACAATTGCGCGATAAACCAGCCACACGGAATGATTTCGATCTTCGAGTTGAGGGATCCCCTGCGACGACGGCTCAGGGACTGTCTCAGTCCCTAAAGCTGCAAGGAGTGTTGTACTGGTATGAGTTGAAGATATGTTTTATGGAATGGCACCGAAAGCCAAGACGAACTGTTCTTCCTCTCCCGTATGCGCCTCGTTCGTCATGGATGTGATACCTTCGGGGTGGCTTGCAGTAAATCTGTCAGATGGCTGTTGTGTTTGCCTCGAATACACGCTGAAGTGTGGGTGGCCGGCCATACCAAACATTGGACAAATGAAGGCAGATAGCTAAGAATAATTTCAAGTCCCCACTGTTACAAGCTGTGCTAGCCCGAGGCGCTTTACGTTTCTCCTTGAGATCCCAAACAGAGCCGGCATGATTCACTCCTTGGTAAGAGGAGATCGATCCGAGGCTTGCGTTGTGTCACCCGCCAAGCAGTTTGGTCAGTGCTTCTTATTATTTGGCGGGCGGTTAACGCTGGTGGTGCTGACAGGGTTCTAATAAGACGGACGAGTGACAACAGTTGGATCTTCGGAGTCCGGACCACTTGAGATGGCCAGATTGTACCTGCATAACGCAGATAGAATGGATATCGACTGAGGGTGGGACACGTGCATCTGTGCTTTTTCATTGACCATACCTTCTGTTTTTGGACATATCAGAGCATAAGCGAGACGTGTAGTGATTGACGACAAGTTGTGAAACGTGCATGGCAACCACTTGCGAAAATACTCTGTATGACGATCAACAGCCAACAACGATATTTGCCATTAGTATAGGTAGGTATCAACATCCTGAGGTGGAACCTGGTGGTTCTCAGCTCATTCACTCCATTCACTCCATTCCATCCAGAACATGGTCCCATCTTTTCTTTTCCTAGCTTGTCCAGGCTGTGTGTCTTTTACCGAGGACCCAATGCACCTCAGAAATCTTCCGGCCGCCCACCCTTCATGACCAGACCAGAATGGTTAGGCTCAACTACCCTTCGCTGGAATCCCTGGAATGGGTTGTTTGACCGTGCTGTATCCGGTAAAGTGCTGCGAATCATTGGGAGCTAGGACCAGACGTGACAATAGCCACTGCGGCTCTGATTGGAACACCCATCACTGAGGCTTCTAGGGGCCCTTGCCCTTGTGATTGCTTTAGAAAAGAGCCCACTTAACTCAAGGCCACTGACAGACTGTAATGAGCTTTTGAAGGATAGGTCTGTAATGATTTCCAGAATACAACACGTTAACAAAGATAGTAAGAGGTTATGTCAAGTATGTGAACAAATATAGCAGCCACGCTAGTTGAGACCTTATAGTGTCACACGATTAAACGACAAAACGAACAGATTTCAAATTGAAGAGCGACCCTAAGCCCTGAGATCCCATCAAGAACTTGCGGCTATGATGCCGAGTCTAGGTAGGTTTGAATAGGTATGTAGGCAACCCTCTCGAGCTCCCTCGCATCCGGGATTCTGGACCCCAATCCCTTGAGGAAAGCTTACATACAATAAGAAACCCCTGGCTGAACTGCCGCGTGAACCTAAGCTTTGGCACTAAATCGTAACGTTATTGTCCACGGGACGGGAGAGTAAAATCTCACAACGTCCCGCCGTCCGTGTCAGTTTGCGTACCAGCCGTGTTGCAGTCTGAACCACTATTTTGAGCTTTTGGTATGGAAGGTGGCTAGGTAATTTGGGTTCTAGATCTTCCAAGCCCACGTTTCAAATGAAATGTTGGACTTGTTTAGTTTTAGACTGACCTCCACCAGAGCCTCTGATCTGAAGCATCATGACGATGGAACAAACAAATATCGAAATTATTCCCCATGGCAGCCGCCGCTCTTTATTAATGGAACTGAGCCGAGTCCAGTAATTGAACCCTGACACAATCTACTGGACTGGCATCATCCACAACCATAAAGTGGACGCTTGGGTGGCGTCTTCTAGTGAGGTACGATTGTCGATTTCGAGTGGGCAGGGCGGAAGCGTCGCGTGCTTCGTTTGCTATTAGTGGCTTTTACCTGGCGGGGGAGACGGCGAGTCACCCCTAAGTTACCACACTGATTCTCTTTATGCGGCATGCATCGAAGCATCCGTTTGCATATGCTGGCAATATCTACTTGTGTTCGTGCTGCAGATACAGCTAATTAAATACCCGACGTATCCAGCATTTAGGTATGATACCTATGTATGATAAGCGCCTTGAGTTTTGTGTATGTAGAGTCTGTACAAGGTGCAAGGTGCAAGGCCATCCAGCATCTTGTGTTAAGGTAAAGGGGTCCCTTGATCCTTGCAAGCGTCTCCAAGGATATGTAGTCCTCAGGGTTGGAGGCTACTCCGTGCACCTGGCCAAAGCCTTGAGAAATGGGTGAACGACTCCATCGTGTCAGTATCAGTGGCGCCGGACGTTGGTTTACCTGACTCGATTTTGCGTGTAGAGACAAGAGTAGTTACTCAAATTGAACAAAAATATGCTAAGTTAGAGTGAACGGCGTGTAGCTGGTGCTAAGCTTTGTTAGGTGCCTCTCATAGGTAAGACTCTCAGGTCACTGATTCATGTAAGCAGATAATCACGACCGTTTCCCGCCGTTTTTCCCGCCCCCCTTTCCATATTAGGATTTACGAGGGGCGGCATCTCAAATCATTTCTCAATATTCATTAGTACCCGTACCTCCTTTTACCTCTTCGCATAACTCAGTTCCCTTGCTTTCTTTCTTGTTAATAGTAATTATTGGAACGCGCCGGCGCATACACGTTCAAGCGAGTACCGCATTCGCTTGTCAATTTGCTTGCCCGACCAGTCTCTCTCCGCAAACGACACTTCCCTGCCGGCAGCCGCCATCGCTCCATTCCCAAGGCAAGGTGTATTGTCTCGTTGTACAGGGCAGCCCGGCATCCGCCTTTTTTTTTTTGCAGCTCTTGCGACGACTTTCCAGGCTTCCCAGTCGTTCGCTTCAAATCTCTACCACGTCTCCCCAGTTAAACGACACTCCACACCTACCGAAAACTCTCTTACTACCAGTTGTATTATACCCGTATCCATCCTCTGCTGCCGTTTTATTGTCCTGTTCTTCATACTAGACGCTACTGTACCGTCTCACGCTGGCTTGTACTCCGCTGTAACGCGGTTACAGCTGCATGTAACGTTGGGGCTCGGACTGTTCCCACCGCAGCAACCGGCATCTCGAAACGCCTCACTTACCTCACATCAGCACTTCGCGCCTTGTACAATACGCTGCGATACCTGCGACCCATTGGCTGATGCCTTCCGGTGCATGACACCGCAAGGGAGCCCAGTGCACCATGCCACAGTTTGCGCTCCAGAGTGCAGAAGCTTCTGCTGCTTCTACTGCCTCCAGATCCAACTCCATCACCACTCCAGTAGAAGCGACTTCGTCATCCGATCAAAACTTCCTTACCAGGGCTCGATCTCCCTACGAAGTCCCCGTTGACGATAGTCCTACGGTTGGTCGCATCATTCGTCCGAGTCCAAGTGTCCCATCCCTTGGTCCATTGTCCTTGTCGAGTCCACGGTAAGCAATAATGTACCTGTCTGCAGCAAATTCACCCCAACTCCAAGCCATCTCTGGTTGCTTGCTCTTCTTGGGTCATCTCCACCCCCCCCCCCCCCCCC
>JAAQPF010000538.1:0-41762 GCA_013396165.1 Fusarium globosum
GTATTAATAATTAAAATAACCTTTATAAGAATTTTACCATAAGCTATTATATAAGTAATAATTATATAATTAAAAAATGTACGTTAAATAAGAAATTTATTATTAAATTAATTATAATCTATAGCTAAGAGCTTAAATTAACTAAAAGAACTTAATATCCTTTATTTAAGCTTATAAGTTATAGTATTTCCTAATAATGAGACCTTAATCTATTCTTAATAGAGATATAAATAAAAGACGAAAAGTACATTTTAAGTTATTAACAACTCAAATCAGAAAAGTAACAAAAGCTCCTGCATCATTCAAAGCACTAAGGGGGAGCACTTGCTCTCCTCTCTTTGCTTCCTGATTGCGATTCATAGCCCAACTTGGCCTTGCAGCCAGGACATAACTCCCACCATTTAAGGAATCTAACGTCGTCAATGCCTGGTTTTCCTGGACAACCATCCCTGCATGTCTTAATAATGTCACCTCTAAGACATTCGGTTTTCACTTCCCTCGCCTCTATCACCAACTGTTTCTGAGAACTTTCAGTTATAAAAACATACTGTACAGCCGGTACATTGTTAATGAGTAGTATTTCAGGACTTATTTCGGTTGCTGAGTTCATTTCCTGGATCTTTTCATCATGGTATGCGGCTAAAGCGCCTATATCGCGTGTATTTCTTCCCCTACCCGTAGCCCAGAGGCAGCGATGCGGAAGATCCTCTAGCCATATTTTTCCAACTTGAAATTTGAGGAGGTAAGGCGGAATACCAATTCGAGATAGGATTGCATGAAAAGCGCCGTACCTTTCTGCCGTCTCACGCTGAGTTGTGAAGTATGGAACTGACATTCTACCAGAGAAGTCGCCAGGCACACTAAGTATCTCATCGAGACAAAGCTTTTTTTCAACACTGGCGTTCTCGATCTTCTTCTTTGGCCCCCCTCGCCACAGAGTTACTTCTTCACTCTCAGGTCCACTTGTCTTGTTAGCTGGAGTTGTTCCTGTCACAGGTCCTTGCTCCTTCTTTTCACCTGAACCTATTTCAGCGAGTGGCTTTGCTGTGTGTTGCTGTTGAGAAGACTGGCTTTGTTGGGCGTTGGTGCCGTGATCGTGAGACAGCACCGATGATCCCGACCCTGTACGCTGCTCACCAGTCGAAGCAGTTCTCCTCATGACTTTTAGAAGATCCTCATTGAGCGCTTGGAGCTCTTGCCATCTGATCTCAAATGCAGTTCGAAGCCAGAACTCGCAGCTGTCTGTGGATCGGATGTTTATAAAGTGCGAGTCGAGTATTGCGGTTTGCAGACTGTCGCAAATTCCAATCTTGACCATGAAGTGGTTCCAGTTATATTTGGAGTCCTCAAAGTCCCTGGGATTGTCTTCAAGGTATTTTTTCGACCCCTCGAGCAAAGAGAACGAAGGATTCAGTGAAGAAGAAAAGCCTTTCCAAAGGTTTTCTGCAACATCGCGTCTGTAACCGAGAAATTCATATGCTTCTGCACTATAGAGACGGATTGGAATATCAATCTTGCTTAAGAAGGGTTGTCCTCGGACAAAGACCAATGTCCTATAGTGGAAGATGGGGCTGTCGCGGAAATTGTGAACGACTCTAGAAGAGGCGCTGTTGAGATGGTAAGGCGGTCCTGCTGAATGGAGCTCAAGAGCTCTTTTGAAGCCAGCCACCGGACAATCTCAGGCGAAAGAAGTGGCTTCAACCGCCCGTTTGAGTCTTCAGAAGTACTGGTAGCATCCTCCTTAGATAGTCCCAGTAGTCCGTGAAGTATATGAAGTTCCGAAGGAGTATCCAGTGCCGGGACATTAGCCACCGTGGACGGCTCTGTCGGATCACCCACGCCTCTAGACGCGTGCTCTGGTAGTTCTCTGATCCATTTCTGCAGGAGCCATTTTATCATGATACAACGTGGTTCATCGCTCGAGTTAAACTTACATAAAGTTATATGATTGCCAGGTAACGAAAGAGGCTCGTAGGGCTCGTGAAGGGGCATCGCCATTTCTTTGGTAACAATCTTTCGCTAAGATTTAGCAATCGTCTGTGGTAAGTTGAGCTTGCCGCGAAAGTAAATCGCCAGCACTGAATGGAAAACTGATTCACATACCTTCCCTATGAAATCAAGATCATCCTCCTCATAAAAGGAAAACAAGTTTGTATTTTCTGTCAACACTTGATAAAACAGAACCAGATCCAGGAAATTTTCGCTTTGTTTTTCCCATTCCATAATGGTCAAAAGTTCGGAAGAGTTTATGCTGCCATAGGCCTCGAGTGGGAGATTAGAAAGCCTGGATTGCAATTGTTCCACTTCTTTCGAAGTAGGATTTGTGCATGGCGCTCCCAAAGACACGATGCCTCTAACACAATTCTTTATGTGTATGGCATCCCTTTCGGTATAGGACAACGCAAGACTTATGACCTAGAAGAGGTGAACTGTTAACGACAGCAGATCCAAACCATAGAGTCGGGGGAAAGGACAACACACATTCGCGCAAATCAAGGCTCCAATATTGTGCCCTACAAAGATGATCGGGAGATCAGGCTAAGCTTGTGAGTATCTCCGATTAATTCTAAATTATTCGAGGTCTGTGTCTCACCTTAGACGTCCACGTCGCCAAAAGAGCAACGCACATATCTCTCGTAACATTGTCTATCGTGGTTTCAATGTCTTTTTGGGAGAAGAATCTGGCGGAGTATCCCCACGTCAAGATACGCGCATTTGGTATCCCTTGTGGAAGGAGTGTCTTGGGCCAAAAGGTGTCGCTTTCACTGGTCTAATCGCTCTCTCGATCTCCTGTGAATCCATGGACGAAAACAATGCTGTTAAAAATTTAGCGTTTATCATATCCTTCTTAGTCGAATTCTCTAGCGTACTCAACGACAGAGTCCTCAGATCCTGCCAAATGCAAAAGTCCGGTTGGTCTTTCTGTCATCCCTAGGATATGGTTCATGAATTATTAAATTTAACAGGGTAGGAGCTTAAACATAGAAAATTCAGCCTAGTTCAATAGTAGCCAGACTAGGTTGAGTTGACAGAATAGGTTGCGGAGGTCTTGCTGAGGGTTTTATTTACTTCGCGACTGGGATACTCGAAGGGCTGCTATGTGTTTACCTCCTGGTATAATAGTAAATGTGAAGCCTCGAGCCGCTTGATATGCATGCCTTGGGAAGCTCGCCCGATTACTGTGAGAATGTTGACAGGTTAAAGGAGGCTTCATCCCCAAGGCACAAAGTCAAAGATCGCCAGACTACGTTGGCGATTTGAATGCCACCTCCCTCTTTTATCTGTTGCGTACACACTACATGCACCGATGAACTCTTGCTGGCATGCCTGACGCCAAGCGGTACACTCTGCTTCCGAGAGCTGTTAACCAATCACCAGACACCCTTTCGGAAAGTCAGTTAACCTCGCTGTTTGCCTTACTCTGGCCTCAAATTATCTGCACCTCGTTGGGAGGGGCCAAAGGCTGACCTAAGCACCTGTCCCGTGTCAGCGGAACTGAAACATGCATGCTTCCCTCTTGTCTCTTCCCTCCGCTCAAAATCAGGTTTCCTATATAATTAGTACGCCCAATTATGTTCCACAACGCATGTTCTCTGGATGTCACGATTCTGTTCCATATTCATCGAACAAAACCTCACATTCTCTCAATTTCTTGAGCATATCAAGTCTCGATGACGGATCGCTTGAACTGCGAACTGCATTCGCCTTTGTCGCCATTGCAAAGTGACCGATTTTCCGGAATGTTGTCCAAGGTTTAGCAAAAAGCGAGAATGCATATCAATTCTAGTGTTTATGCAAATCTGGATTTCAAACGAGGGGTTTTGCTTTGTTGATTGATTGATTGATTGCTATCTAAAGGTTATAACGACTTAACGAGGCACATCAAGCCGGCAAGAATTCCCTATTATTAACTTCAGCTTTTAGACGGCCAGTTCTCATTGGTAATAGATGTTTGAGAGACACGACGAGAGCGAGTGAGCTTCTAAGAGGTTGTTTCATGTCACTTCCTAATCTGGTCAGAGAATGCCAATGGAAGTGCTAGAATTGTGCTGGTGCTACAAACCTAACATGGATGCTTTATTTATAACAAGACCCGATGAAATAATGGAAAGATGCAAAATGCGCGTGGTCTCACTGGTTTATCGATTTAATTGACCTCTAGACTAGGTTGAGGGTCCGATCCGCTTCCTAATATGACTTACCGCCCAACTCTGACATCGTAGGCAGGTTGGAAGTGAGAACGCTCGACGTTTAAATGGTGAAGCTATCTCCTCAAGTGAGGTATCGAAAGTTCTTACTCTGCTCTTCCTCATCTGCAAAATCTACCTCAGCGTCCTGATCCAATGGCCCATGAAGCTTCTCGTTGCGCTTGTTCTCTCTTTCTAGAGCGAAATGCATGAACAGAGCAAGGATAACAATAGCTCCGCTCATACCACAGCCAATTGCGCAACCCTTGACAAAAAATGGTCTACTTGAGGTTAGCCATAGCTCAAACACAAAGGATATCTATAACCTACGCATCTTCCTTAGGAAACATGTAACTGCTGAGGAGAGATGAACATTGCCCAATTATCAACGTGATGGCAAGGCCTGCTCCCTTCTTCGAATCCCGTCCTTGGTTATTGAGTAACCACGTAATGTTTATGCAGAGCGCTGGAAAAATGCCGCAAGCAGCGAGCCAAACACCAGCGTATCTGGGGCCTGGGCGATGGATGTCCTGAATACCCGCAAGAAGGCCATAACCTACTGTAGCCATAGTAGCAAAGCCGGCTACGACATACCCACGATTCCCCCACCGATCCGAGAAGAAGGCAGCTCCCATACAGAGCAGAAACGCCGTGAAGTAAGCCGGTGCTGTGAGTCCTTGGGCATTGATAGAGCTGTAACCCATGGCGTTAACGATCGTAGGAAGAAAGTTAGATAAAGCGGCAAATGAAAAGTTACAGCAGAAGTGAATAATAGCATGGACGTAATTCTTGTAATCGAGAATTCCGGCGATGACTTGTCTCCAGTTGACGTTCTTCTTGGCTCCATCGGGACCTTGCACGCGCTGAACAGCAAAGTATCGTTCTTCTTCAGTGAGAAACTTGGCTGTTGCGGGGGAGTCGATGAGGAAGAAGTAGACCACGGGAGCGAAGGCGATAGTGGGTGCGCCCTCTGAATAAAGTCAGTACTTGTTAGGCTGGGCAAGGGTAGTCATACCTATGATGAACAATAGTCTCCATGGAGCCAAAGACCCTTTGATATGGGTGATGCCATATGCCAAGCTTGACGCAAAGGTGTTTGCAAGAGGCGACATTCCCAACAGGATAGACATGCGAAGACCCAGTTCCCGTCTCTTGTATAGACACGATAAGAAGAATGGCGCGCCAGCACCAAAGGTAGCTTCAAAAATGCCCAGAAAGATACGCGTAACTATCAATTGGGTCATGCTGTGAACAGCCCCAGAACACATCGCAGCCGTTCCCCAGCTACGACTCTATCAGTAACAGAAATCCCAACATACTTACGAGACTCACCAAACGCAAAGGATAGAGACATAAATATGAGCAGGAAATATCTTCCAAAGCATAGTCGTCCACTCAAACAGGATATACGCGAGATAAAACGAATTGAGTACCCACGCCCAGTCATCGGAACTTAAATTCAGGGCTTCTTGGGCGCCGGCGGTCTTGGCGTTGCCGATGTTACCGCGGTCGAGGTACGAGAGGACGTAGAGACAGCAGACCACGGGCATGACGCGACGGTCAAACTGATGATGTATGTGAGGGGGGGGGTTGATGATTGAGGGGGGCTGACTTACGGCGCGTCTGATTCTTCGGTCCATGTCGGGTGTTGAGAGGAGAGGTCGCTCGCCTGTCGAACCCCTCATGTTGTCTGTGCCATCTGTGCTGGTCTTGTCTGGATCCATGATGTCTACAATAGTGAGTGTATGACACTGAAATATCGACGGTTCTTATCAAGACTCGTCCTCTGTAGCCTATATCCCAGACTCGATTCTTGGCGTTTGCACAGATATAAATTGTGGAAAGACAGGTGCAACTTGTAAAGAACACGATGGAGAAAAGCGACGGCAATTGACGTAGCTGGCCCTGGTACCTTGATGTAGATCATTTCCTGTGGATTTCTCCGTAAGGGATCGGCAGTTGGAAAAGTGGGGGGTTGGACGGCCCGAGCGGGCGTAGACTCTCAATGCCGCTTTGTTGAGCTGCCTTTATTCCGTGGATTTACTGTTGCAGTCATTTATTATAGCTTTTATACGTAGTATTTATGGGTAAAATCGGCGTCTATATCTAGATTTGACAGCCTCGGAGTCTTCGGAAGTGGTTTTCCTTATCCCTTTTGCTACCGGCTGCGATCATGTTGCATCCCAATAGTACTGCACTGAACCATCCCGGACATTACCAAAAGCAACCATCACGCTACGGCTGCTTTGACCAGGTGCATAGTGTTATTAAACTCACAATATGCCATTAGTGGGCTTTGCATGAACGCCTGAGAATTAATGTAATCTTCACAGTTATTAGCATGAACCCCTTGGCTCCTGTATCCAACGGCACAGCTCCAGGGTACGCAGCTCTCCACCATAACCACTTGTCTGGATATCCATGTAGCCGCGCTACAAGCAAGCCTCAGTGACGCAGCATAAAAATGAACAAGGTGTGACGTAATATAATAGGTTGGATCTGATTACATATTGCCCCTATGTCTCTTTCTTTTCACTCGTAAATGACCTCCTGAGCACAAACGACATGTCCCTCGTTCACCTGATGTCTCCAAAAATCAGCCCATCTCGAAAACTCATCAACGCCGTCAGATTCGTGATCAAAAGGACAAAAGAATTGTCTTGTTGTTCGCCAAATCACATCACAGGCTGGACATCTCGTAGTGCCCGCTGTATCCTCATCCTTCTCCGAGTCCTTGACTCCCGTTGCTGCAACATAATGCGCATGCATCATAGCTCCTCTCAATCGACCCGCCAGTTCCTCCAGTGTTTCTTCCTCATCTGAGAGTCCAAGAACCGATATGACCGCGTCCCACGCCCGCTCCATCATCAGATCCCAGGTGTCCTCCTCCTGCGCCCGGTGCGTCTTGTAAGACTCGATCATCATCAACGTATCAAGAAGTCGGGCAGATATAGAATCCCTCTCTTGTTCTGGGGCCGTGGAGTTATGCAGAAGCTCGGAAATCTTGGGACCGATCTTCACGACGGTTTCCGAACAGAAGTGTAGGTGTAGAGACGGCCCTTTCTCGCCAAGATCGAAGAGACCCTGGCCATCTTGACACTCCATCGCAAACTGCCAGTCCAAGAGGCCATAGGCTTTCGATTGAGATGAGAGAGGCTGCGAAACAACCCGATTAATTGACTTGTACGTTGGGCTATGATGATTTATCGCAGAAGGCCCAAGACTAATATTACTGCTCGCCGGAATGTACGTTCTGCTCATTGCCCCATTATCGTTCCCGTCGCCGTCCGGAGCTCTCGAGCCAGAGTGTTGATAATTTCCGGGCCTGGGAATGGGATGAGCTCTGTAAGTAGGGTATTTGGGACCACCAAGTTTAGCCTCTTGCTCTGCCCAAGGTGTCCGACCAGGCGATGAATACTCTGCAAGCTCAGACAATGTGCTGAGACTTCTATCGCTATCCCCAGGATCACTAGACCCGGTGCTCGATGACCTATCAAAACGACCTCGCAATCTTGACTTGAAACTGTCATCAGATTCTTGTGGTTCTTCCGGCTTTATAACAGCTGCCGGTATGGCGATTCCACGATTGGCGTTAGGTGAGACCATAGGCTCATGAGCAACCCCTGCTTGGGCAGATTCCTTGAATTGATGGACCTTTTCAGAGAGCCTCTCACCAGTAGCAATAGGCTTGCTAGGTGGAATGTGTCCGATGAGTATTGATGTTGCCTGCGACGGAGAGGATGGCCTCGAGTTGGAAGGCTCAACGTGGGGTCGACAAGGTGAAGTGTTTTCAACAGCATCCGGCAGCTTAAAAACAAAAGTCTCACCATCATCTGAAGCGTCCTCGGAAGCAAAATCGTCAAATCGCCGAGCGCTAGGGAAAACATAATCTCTTCGAGCGCATCCTTCCAAGCGTGATGGTGAGTTCGACAGACCGTCGTATTCAGTATCCGCTCGCGTACGCTCCGATCTGTCTGCTTCTCGCCAATCAGAGTCACTAGGATAAAGAGGGAAATCTACGCCACTAAATGCCGTGGAACTGTCGTCATGAACGCGCTCTCTTGTTGGTAAGCGGACATCGTCGCTGACACTGCTCTCCCGAGTTCGGGACTCACTGGAGTCCTGGTCTTCCCAAGGTCTTGGCCCAGGCTCCTCCTTCGAACGGGCTCTTAGACTCCGAGCTGCAATTATATCCCCAGGTCCTTGCGGTTCTACCGGTGCTGGTGCAAACCTAGGTATGTTAAATAGCATTCGAGGTGGGGCTACAGACCCGGATTGTGAGCTGTACTCAACGCGGGCCGAAGTTCCTGTTGGCGCGCCGAACCAAACTCCCTCACGGTCCTTTCTATTACTCGACAAATAAGACCAGGAAGATTCCTCGGAGGCTTGTGAATCCTGCTCTGGCTGGTAATGTGCCTCCGTGGCCTCACTGCTAGGACTCTGAGGGTAGGCGAGGCTTTGCCCGGAGACAAGAGGGGCGGGATCAACAGAAAGCTCTGCGCTCGGATCGGGAGCGGGCTGAGGATGGCTCATGCGTTGCATTATGGGATGTGCATAAACACGAGGAGTAGCACCCTTGGGCAAACTCGGCATTCTAGGATACGCACGAGTACTGTTGCCTGCGAATTTCGGCTGTGGCCTCACTCCGGGTGGTGGTGGTGGTGGTGGCATACACTGCCCTACTGTGGGAGCTGGTATTGGCATCCCACTCGCGGACTCGAGGACTCGGCCCGTCGTCAAAGGATTTCCTGGAATAGTAGGGTAGCTGTATGTTGATGGTAACCCCATACTGTCCCTTCGGGCGCTTTGACGGGCATCATAGCTAATGATACTGGAAGAGCCCGAAGATGAATACTCGTCTTCACTGACGTTGTTGAGAAGCTCGTCGATGTCTATCTCATCAAACAGTGCTTTGTAGTGATTCATCTTTTGCTCCTCCACAGTCTGTGTAGGTTGATTTTCCGAGATAGCTACGAAACTTGTCCACTTGCTGGTGATGGAGTACATGGTGCCAATATTCTCTGCATTTTCTTTGGCAATCTTCGTCTCGGCCGTCCCGCGTTTGATCTGATCTTGTAGATCCAGCAGAACTGATTTGGCCACTAGCCGGTGGATTGTGTCATCGCTGCCTGATGAGGCCTCAACAGCTAGTTCATATGTTTTCTTCTTCGCACCGGCTGTTGTTGTGCTAATGGTAACAGTCCTGGGGAGTTCTCCACCGTGACGAAGATCAATCAAGAAAGATATAGAGGCGAAGCTGAAAGGATGCAGAGATGAGATTGGAAAGGGGGCTTGGATGTAAGGTGTCTTTCCACTCTCCAAAGCCTTTTCATCTCTGAGCTTGAAATCGGTAAGGTCCTTCCGCTCGAACTGACTGCCGAGATCAATATCACAGCTCCAGCTGTTTGGTTCCAGCGCCGACTTCAGCAGACGGTTCAATCGATCATGCCATCTCGGTGTCTGCGTAGTATGGACTACATCACTGTAGCCACCACCACACTCCGCGATACTCTCAACGAGACGATGAGATACTTCTTCTCCAATGCCTAAGGCAAAGAACCGAATGCTATCTCCAAACAGCTGACGTTTCTTCCAGATGAACTCTATAGACTCTTCCGGCTCCAGTTTGCCATCTGTGAGAATGATGATTTGCGTTGATCCTCTGTCCTGCACTCGTCGCTTCGCCGTTGATTCCAACGCCCGGAGGAGATCCGTCCCGCCCATGTCAGCCTCTACCTGAGACACGTAACCCTTGGCTTCTCTAATGTTTTCCTGTGTGTGAGGCCGCGAGGTCTCCCAAAGACCCATTGTTGCCGAGCCCCAGGAAATAACATTGAAGACACATGTTGACGGTATGCCTGAAAGAGCTAGCAGCATTGCCTCCCGCATCACATCAATCTTGCGTGATCCGGTGTGACGTCTGCCATAGTCTGGTGAACCGTTTGACCATTCCATAGATCCAGACTGATCAAGAAGAAACAAAATCTCTCCAGTGAATGATTGTGGAATGATGGCGTTCCGGAAGAGATCGTTGGGCCGGATGTTTACCGTCACGGCGGCGAAACCATTGCCGTCAGCAGGACGGGCGATGGCTCTGGACTTGATATGGTGGCCTTCTTTCATTTGAATGACAAACACAAAGTCCTTTCTGAGAATGGCTGGCTCAGATACATGATGCCAAACATAGTAGGTCTTAGATGATGCATCCTTTTCCAGAAAGTTGGAGTACTCGACAGGTTTAGAACCCTCGAATTGAAGGAGGTGACCTGACTCCCCATCACAACCTTCATGGTTGACCTTTCCATTATCCACGACCTTGATCCATATATCAAGCTTCTCCTCTGGTACCTTCGATGCAGGCTCCCACTCAATTGGTGCTTTACTATAGCGTGGAGCGATAGACATCGGAATCGTAAGAGCTATACCTTCTGTCGCTTCTGACTCCATCATGACGACCTTGAGCTCTTGAACGTACGTGATCTTGATCTCCACAGTTGTATCTGCGGGAATGTTCCCCAGAGATGTCTCAAAGATCTCAGGTGTATGCTCTTCCAGCAGAGCGGGAGCTGCCACTTTATCGCGGACTGCTTCTTCAAATTCCTTTCGTGCTTGCGCCTTGGGCTTGACGACACCCCTGACACGGCGTTCGTCGCCAATGGTGCATTCGAAGGATGTGATGACAGCTCCATCATACAGAGGAAACACGTGCTTCGCAGATTCGATGATAATGTCAGAAGGATTGTGAAACTTCTGCACCAGCTCTGTATGAGAGACTGTACCATCCACAGTCGCTGTCAAAGACACACTGAGCATCGGCAGACATAGTGTCATCTCAGATGTTGTCGCCGACGCAATTTCCACTTCAGGCTCGGGGTATGGTGATACTGAGTAGGGCCTGTATTCATTCCCAATGCCCCGGGTATCTTTACCCGGCATGAAGTTCTCAACATTATCGTACGGTTCATCATAAGGCGTCACTTTCGCTACCCAGTGAGAAAAGTGATCGAGGCCAAGGTTTTTGGATTTTCTCTGGGTTTTTTTCCGTCGGTTTATTGGTGTATCGTCACCCCAGCCTCCCTCGGGCATAGCCAGCAAGTTACCCGGAGCTGAGAATATGACCCCCGACTTGAGTCGTTGGGTGAAGACGTGGCGGCTGGCCATTTCCTTTGAGTCACTAATTGAGAGTCAATATTATGATAGCAGATTCTTGACTGGAGTTGCTGGCGTGCACAAGGATGAAGAGTCTTATCTTTAGTCGTTCGCCTCACTCCAACAGTACTGCTTACTGCTTACTCTGTACGCAGATCATGCCAAGGGTGTGACTAAGGAGTTTCAACCCCCATGCCGCAGCCGCAGTGCTTGCCAGAGTAAGACGAGTGTAACATTGGCTAGTTGGCTTGCAGATAATCACTCAAGGGTGCATGAGGTTGAACCTGAAAGGTTCACTATGCGCTCCCCTCGGGTAAGTGTACTTTTATTTCAGTAATCAAACATATTTCCGCCCTGAAGACTTTTGGGCCATTATCAAAGCTTTGTATCCATCTCGCTTTCAATCTGATCTCCTCGACAAGGTATACGCCTAGGGCTTTGCGATTGTGTGATGAACGTGCATATTGCATGCATAATGAGGGGGTGGGTGGTCTGACCAGCGGGGCTGCTGCCAATCATCATATGTAATGACATGCAGGTGATCACAGACTTTGTAGGCCGGCATCTTGCTGTTCAGTGACGAGGGGCCATGCATTTTGACCACCCAGAATCAGGTCTCATTCTAGGCTATTCCCAGCATTGTTATGCGCTATCAGGAAGTATTATTTTGTTCAGGGCGAGTGGAAAGGAAGAGAAAGCCAGGTTCAATACTATTCCGCCAAAAGAGCCAATACCATACGCGCTTCAGTACTAGAATAAGGCTCGGGTGAGCAACCCGAGGATGGCCTGAAACATGGGCTGTGTCGCTGCCTAACGTGACCACCAGACTCAGCCGCATAAGCACTGCCACTAACAAGTCCGTTTCCCTCGTGTCAGCCTGATGATCTTTTATTGTGATCATGTAGCATGCCTCTTGGGAAACCTCTGGCACCCCAGAACGTCCAATCATGAACGCCCTACATCCAATCGAATCAGAGCATGGAGATGCGAAGAAGGTCTTTGATGAACTGACAGAGGAAATTCTTAATGTCTCGGACCGGATTTTCCTACCTGCGTCGCCTATCGATGGCCAGGCAACTTTCACACTCAGCGAGATGACTGTAATGAGAAATCCTGGGTCCGATTCGTTTCCCGGCGAGGTAGTTATCTGCCCTAAGGCTTGCTTCCAAGATATTGCGATAGAGAAACCAAAAGTCCTCAAGTATCGGTGCTGCTGTGTAGGCGAACCGCATGCCGACAACTTGACCTACAAGCGTGAGTGACCCAAGCATAAAACTTTCCGAGGATAGAAGCTGATTTAACAACCAGTCATTAAAGCTAAGAGCCTTCTCACAGAGGAGCTACATCCTCATGGGCTGCGCAGATGGTTTATTCTGGCAGTGAAGCCGGAACCACAAACGCTGGTCATTGTGAGATTGTCGGAAGTATCACCCATATGTAACGCCGATCCCTCGAGCCTGTTAGCTGTTGGGCTAAGTTCTCATAGATTACAGAGAGATTGAAACCGTATCAGAGAACATCCGTTCTCGGGGATTATCTACGAAGCGTTGTCTTGGCTTGACAGTCGGGTCCGGAACGGTGGAGATGATACGGAAGTAAGTTGATACCGTAAGATACCTTTAACTTCTCTTGGAAGCTGACTTGTATAAGTGGCTGGGGATTTCCTTCTGCCAAAATAGTGAAAGTAACTCTTCACTCGTCCAATACCACATCCTTACTCCCAAGGCCCTCACGTGTCGGGCTAAAACACTTTGGCGTATTACAATCTCCCTATACCGGGGAGGACGCAGGTAAAGGTGTTTTGACAAGTTTAATGCCTCAGTCCTACTTCTGTATTGTTTCAAAAGGGTCTCCCTCGGGCGAGGACGCCTGGGAAGTGCGAGGTTAGTCTCACTGCTATAGGCGGATTGGTGTTGGTGCTGCTACTAACAAGCCCTGCTATAGTTCACTTAGATACGCGAATATGTCACGTAACCAACCCTCTCGGTAGGCTTGTTATCACTCTGAAGAATATAGCATTGCCTCAAGCTATTGCCCCAGGGAAGCAGGGAATTGAGGACAATGTTGACTTTTACTTCGATCTACGTGAAGGTCAGTCACTCTAACAATGCCACGTTGTCTCGGAGAACTGACTGTTTTACCGATGATAGAGGCAGATTTGTTCTCCGCGTACCTGAAAGTTGCTCAAGACAGAATGCGAGAGCTGTTCATTCATGGACCTTTGGAAAACGAACAAATCGTGGATTCTCGGCTGCTTCATCCTGATTACAGTCAAAGTACCCAGGCTGAAAGTTGGAGGGAGCCTCCGATCCCTGCCGAGGATGACACACGAGCAAAGATTAGATGTACCTTGGTAGCATCAAAGGAAGATGGAGAGCAGAGATACAGGGCAATTGTGTCGCGAGAGGGATACGCTGATGGTGTTTGTATCGACTGTATGGAATTCCCTACCACATTCGATCTATGCCCCTCGAGGCTGACAGATTGACAGTCAGGAATAGAATGCAACAGATATCTCAAAGAGGCCTAAGGAAGTCTCTCCAGGATCTTGACATATGGATAAGCGATTATGACGAGAGCGGCAAGTCTATTGTCTCCCAGATGAGCTGGGAGGAACTCACTCGACGAGGGATCAAGTCCCGGACCTTAAGAGCAACATTCATCAAGAGGTAAGTATCCCACAGAATTTTTCGACAGACAGCTTACGTTGGAAGCGAAAACGAACATACGGCGGGCGACTGGCTCGATGAGGTAGACGACCTGATCAGAGCTATGCGAGGAGACAGAAAAGAACCTTACGAACGGGTCAAGATTGCCATCATCGACTCTGGTCTACACGATACAGAGAGACGTCGTTACCGAGCTGAGTATAAAGACTTTACTGGTATTTCTAACAACGACTCATGGCACGGTACTTGCTGTGCTGGGATCATTCAGGGAATGTATGAGGAGGCTAGGCTGTACATCGCAAGAGTTTTTGAACGGGACCATGCCGATGAGATTGAAGGGCCTCTTCGAATGGCTAGAGTCTGTTTCCGATACTCATCAAGCAGCAGAGCGTACGTACTGACTGTTCAATCAGGCTATTCACTGGGCCATCGAGCCACCTAACTCCGTCGATATCATCAGTATCTCAGCTGGTTTCCGCAACTACTCCAAGGAACTGGATGACGCCGTGACAAGAGCCAAGGCTGCAGGTGTCCTTGTTATAGCAGCAGCGTCGAACTGGCAAAACACAAACACAGTCGCTTTCCCAGCACGACATAATCTCAGCACCATGTGCATTTACTCTACCAATACTGGCAATCAAGGCTCAAGCTTTAATCCGGAACCTCGTGCTGATACACAGAACTTTGCGATCCTGGGCGAGGGTTTTCAGCATCCGGATCAAAGGAAGAATGAGCGCATGAGCGGAACGTCAAGTAAGAGCGCTGTGTCCTCGAGATATTATTTGTACTGATTGTGAACAGTGGCTACAGCTGTAGCTGCAGGGCTTGCTGCGAGGATAGTGGACTTTTCACGACAGAAGGATAACAAAGAGTCCATCTTTAGAGCACAAGATGTCGGCAAATTGCCTGGCATGCTTGCGATCTTCAGCACCATGTCGAAGCCAGCAGGCAGTCTGAGATACACATCACCACTTGAGTTGTTGCCTTTGAGGCATGGCGTCAGTCGGGAAGCAGATAGACATCGTGTGAGAGAAGTTATATCACAAGCTATGGAGAGGGCAAACTAGAGAAGCGTTCGAATTATATAACAGTAGAAACTCACATCGAGAATAAGCCTAGTTACCCGCATTTTCACCTAGAACAAGAACCTCATCAAGCTTATCATCCTCCACGATTGTGAAGCCCTCCAAGCCTTCGTCGTGCAACACACTGGCAACATTTAGCTCACTCTCATCCCTATCTGCGAACGTAGCTCTCTTGGTGTACGGATCCACCGACCAGTCCTTGGCTAGCAAGCCTTTGTGGATCTTGGCGAGGCGGATAGCCCAGATGAAATCTCCAGGGTGCTCTCCAGAGACTCTCTGGGAGGCGATACGTTTGTTAGTGGCTGTAGCTCTCATTGTAGCAACTAGCGGAAGGTCCCTGAATATCGTCAGCTTTAATCAGAGCTTACTTTCATGGGTTCTTCATGGAGAACGTACAGTTCTGGACCAATGTCAGCTGCAATGTTGGTCTCCTCCTGTGCTTCCCGCTTCCCCGCACGGGCGACTTTGATGCCTGTGATCATAAACACCGACCACGAGACCTTTCCCTTAACATGCGCTTTGAGCTCATCTTGCTCTAGACAATCCCTAATATACCCCTTCGTAGGCTGTACTATATACGTATCTAACCGATCATACTCCTCATGGCTCTCTACAGTCTTCATAAACACAAACTGCAGACTCGCTTTGGCTGTGACGCCTGCAGCTGCGAGTATCGGCGCGCCCGCAGCGAGGTTAGTCCCCGGAGACTTTAATCTGGTATCGTCCCATGTGAAGTTTAGGATGCTGCTGCAGAAGGGACGCATGAGTGAAGGAAAGGGGAGGATTGAACCATGGTTGAGAGGAAAGTCGAGGGTTTTGAGGTTGGAGATGAAGTGGCCTAGACAGAGAGGGGCAGTGGAATCATCGCCGTCGCCGTGGAGGATGGCGTCCTCTGGGGAAGGGGGATAATCGGTTTGACGGAGCTTGAACCAGACTTTTTCCATTTTTTCGTTGCCAAGATGTAAGAGGCGGGCTGATGAATCTCATGGACAGCCTGGTTATGGAGCTGAATGAAATGCAATTGTGAGGCCTCTTGGGGACAACAAGGCTGTGCTGTGCCACCTGCATAGCCAATTCGCCATCGCCTCTGCGTCAACTCTGCGTCGATCCTGTGTTATCTGCTATAGCACTACCTTTATTGCCTCTCAAACTTCCAACTCTTTTCGCGTAAGACCAAACCTCAAGTTAGTTGTTTTCGGCTACAGATCGAGAAGACTGGTGATTGCCCTAGTACAGCATTTCAAAATGATCCGACCCTTGAGATTCATCTTACTGCAGGTAAGCTGCATCATGACTCAGTCCAACCCAACTGAGTAGGCATTGCGATAGTGCATGTAGTCGAAATAAATGAGCATAATGAGTCACATGCCGTGTCTGTAGGGCTGATGCAGTGGAGTCCTTCAACTACATCTGATCTCTCCATCGCGATGGTTTTAGCGGTTCAGTCAGTGAGCCGCTGTGGATATCCCGCCATTGTACGCGCTAACCAATCGGATGATTGACCTACGCTTACTCCAGTGAGTCGATCAGTGAGTCAACGTTATTTCTCACTAGACATCAGAAAGTCAATGAAGCCGAGTTCATGATGTAATGAGAATTGATGCATTCAATCGAACATCGAATCACACACTGAACACTTCCTATTTAAGATCATAATCTCGTGGCCTTCTAATAGTTCTCGCCTCAGAACACAGCGTCTTTAAGTTTGAGTCCCCCAAAACAACCCCTCACTGTGCTCTTAGCACACAATTCACTCTCCGCAATCATGAACCAATCCACGACTCCAGGCTTCGACAAAGCCTTCGCCCAAACCCTCTGCGATCTCCAAGTCCCCAAAGTCATCAAATTCTCCCCTAATGGCCGACAAATCTTATACTCCACCAGTCTCATCGGTGGCCACCGCAAAGGCAAGACCGCCCTCTCAACACTCTGGATCGCATCATCCACCGAACCAAACTCTTCTCGCCAACTAACGTCCGGTCTCTTCAACGACACTGAGCCAAAATGGCATCCTGATGGAAATAGATTTGCTTTTCTGTCAGATCGTGCGAAGGTTGGTGAATCTTCGGCGATTTACATGCTCAGGATGGATGGTGGTGACGCGATACCTATAACCGATGTTGAGAATGGGGAAGATATTGAGAGCTTTTTGTTTTCGCCTGATGGCAAGACTATTGCGTATGTTTCACCGGATGAGAAAACTGAGGAGGAGAAGGAAAAGAGTGAGAAAGACGATCCTGATCCTGAAGTCTGGGGCGAGAAATGGGATTTTGCAAGATTAAGGCTTGTTGATGTTGAATCTCATGAGACAAAGGTTCTCGTTGGCGGTGAGACTCATGTTGGCGAGTTTTGTTGGAGTCCCGATGGCAAGAAGATTGCTTTTATGAGCACAGAGAACCCTCATATCGAAGAGGCGATGTTGACGGGCACGACTATCTCAACAGTTGATGTCGAGACTGGCGAGGTCACAGAGCTCTGTAAGATCATGAACGAACCGTATGATCTTACCTGGGCGCCAGATGGACAGGTTTATTTCATCACAGGTGTGCCTGCTGATAAAGATTCTGGAGGAAGAGCTGTCTACAAAACTGATCCCAAGGCCGACACTGGGGACTTCGCAAAGGTTGCATGTGGTGTCGATGATGATGCCGGAGGTCTTCATGTCGTTGGTGACAAAGTCCTTGTGAACCGTCAGGTTAGGCTCGTTGATGTGATCAGTGAACTAGGAGGCGACGATCTGTTCGATGAGGAGAAGGAGTTCTGGGTATATGATATTTTCATCGACCCAGAGACTGGGACTTCGACTCTTGCAGCAAGCTTGTCAGATGTTGGAACCCCTTACGACATCTTTGTTATCAAAAAAGGCAAAGAGAAGATCAAGATTTCCAACCACGGAAAGCCACTTGCAGATAAATCCCTCGGTTCTTGCACAGTTCTCACCTGTCGCTCCGCCGACGATCAAGTCGAACTCGACGGTCTCTACCTCACCCCAACTTCCAAAGCAGACTCCGACAAGACCCCAACTGAACCCCTCCCAACATTCGTCCTCATCCATGGGGGCCCAACATCTCGCGACACCGATACCTTCGATACAACATGTTTCAACTGGGCACCGTACATCCTCTCAAAAGGCTACGGCATTCTCCTCCCTCAATATCGCGGCTCAAGCGGCCGCGGAGAAAGGTTTGCTTCGTACAGTATGGGAGGACAGGGGAAGTATGATTACGCTGATGTGGTGGCTATCACTGATAACGCTATCAAGAAGTGCTTTGCAGACCCAAAGAAGCTTATTGTTGGGGGTTGGAGTCAAGGTGGTCTTTTGACGTATCTGTGCAGCGTACGCAATGGTCTCCATGGCCTGGGATGGCGCTTCAACGCGGCTATCGCCGGAGCGGGTGTCTGCGATATCGAAAGTCTTGCGCTTACAGCTGATCTCGGCTCAACGTATGAGATCGAACTCGCGGGCGGCGATACCATTTGGACTCTCAACCGCGACGATACACGAAATCGACAAGGCAGTGCGCTCTGGGAAGTTTCCGGTGCAGTGAAGCATACGCAAGAAACAGGGGAGATAGTCATCCCGCCCATGCTGATTCTTCACGGTGACAAGGATGAGCGATGTCCCTTTTCACAGGCGGAGGGGTTCAGGAGGGCCTTGAGGCATTGGGGGTTGAAGTACGAGTTTGTCAAGTTTCCCGGGGAGGGGCATGGGATTGAGCAGCAGAGGTATTGGTTTGATATGTTTGAGAGGATTGGGAGGTGGTGTGATACGTATATTGGGGATGGACAGGAGGTGAAGCTGGCGATGAGATGAAGTGCCAGTGTTAGTATGCAGCTGAGAATGATTCAGTTGTTGCCAAGGCCCTTGTCTGTTCTCTCAGTGGTATTGAGGGCATTCCCTTTTGTTATACATGTTCATAGCGGTCAGACGCGAACACAATGATAGTTGCAGAAACCTCTTCTCGCAGTGTCTCGACACCAGAACAGTGAACACTCTGACTCTACTATTCAATCTAGTATTTCCCTTCATAAGAAACCAAGCTCACTCGTAGAACCCAACCTCAACTCAAACCTTTCATCCACCTCCAACGTCTCCATCTCAGAAACAACTCAACATCTACCATAACAACAACGTCATCACCCTTCATCATAATAGTTGTTGATAATCCGCATCACCATCATGCCTCACCCCCTTCTTCAGACCGAGGCTGATCGCACCGCCCCTGAGCCTTCCAACGTCTCAACCACTACCTCCCACGACCCCAAGCCCAACCCTATCTATCTCCGCTCCTTTCTCCGCTACGCCATCGGCGCCGCCGCAACATCAACCAACGAATCCATCGCCATACGCGTCATGAAGCACGACGCCGTCCTCAACACCTACATCCTCATCCCCATGGCACAATCACGCCTCAGAAAGCCCGGCGATATCGAAGTCGTCGTCATCACCGCCGAGGAAATGGCCAAGATGCCTGAGCGCTTTGGAGGCAAGATCACAAAGGAAACCACGACCCGCACTGGTCCGAGTCTCGCAGAGTTTCCCGTCTTTGGATACACGGTTCCTGACTTTGAGGGTTTGAAGGAGCAGGGGTTGGAGGTTTTGGCGTGGAGGGTTTTTGGCAGTGGGGATAAGGTGTTTATGGATACGGATGGGTATGGACTTCCAGGAGTGTCGGGCATGGTTCAGGCTTGGTTCGAGCGTATCTGAGTGAGAAAGGTCGGTCTTGGAGTTATGAAGGACTTGTTTGTGAGTATGTAGGTGCTTGTGATTCTGTGCGATGTGCTGGGAGATGACCTTGGCGAGTGTACATTGAGGAAGATGTGGTTTGGCCGGAATAGCATCAATGTGACGGTACTTAGCAGTCATATACTATGAAGAATGATAACCAGTTGCCGAGAACGTCTCGTCTCGTTCCATTTTTTGAAACAATGAAGCCTAAGAACACATTACACCTTTAAGACACCATGAAATAGTGCATCACGGCGCTTGCATTTTAAATAAGTAAGCCTCTGCTTTTGGCGCGCCTACTGAGTTCCAAGGCACGGGTTCCTAAAGAATACCTCATGTGTCAACCCGTAATAGCTAATGTAATAGGTTAAGTTATATATAAATCAAGGTTTTAAGTCCTGCAAATAAGAAGTGCTTTATGATAAACAAGACTGTTTCCTTATTTACTTTATAGGTTCTTATTTTGAACAAGGGTTTCCGCGCTTAGACACTATGGGAACGGATAATCTGGACCATAGATTTCCCGACACGTGTACTTGCGTTGTGATTTGTTGTTGGTGGCGCGTTATCCTCAGCTCATCAGCCTTAAGTCGACATTTAGCAGTTAAATTTTCCTCAAAGCGCCAAAACTTGACATAACTTCTCAATCTCGAAATCCGTATACTGCACGCTCATACCATGGCCTCTCAGGAGACTGTCTCCGAGAGCCCGTCAAAAAACATCCAAGAATTTCTCCAGCGCCATCCCCAGGTCGGCAGAGGCGCCGCAGGAAAAGCCGAACTGGACAATCTGCACCAGCACCGCGAAACATTCTGCATCAACTGCAAGATCTTCGATAACGCTGTTCTTCACCGAGACTATGATTGTGATTCTATGAAACTTGTCTTTGCCTACGTCTACGTCAACGATGAGCAGGCTGTGGCGGACTCTGTAAAGGACGCTGAAGTCTTGGTTTGTGATTGTGGAGTTGGGAGGGACGAAGGGCCCGATCATCATCTCCATGAGTTTATGAGGGTTACGGAACCGGATTGTCAGGTTCATAGGGAAGGGGATTCAAATCTGGAGTGTAAGGATTGTCGACCTCTGTGGTTTGGGAGTAATTGTCGCGGGGTGAAGGGGTGTGATCGAGGATGGCTTTGGGGCATGGGTGTTAGTTGGGCGGGATAAGATGCGGAGGACGTCATTGTTGAGAGGATATTGCAGGTTGTCGTACTATTCTCATGACCAGGTTGGGGAATGATTCTTGATCAGGAAGCTGGATGCAATCTATTCTTAGTTGGGTGACGCTTCGCTGGTCAGGGCTGTTTTGACAGAAACTGCTTCTATGCCTTTGTATGGAACTCTTAGCCTCAACTCTCGGGAGATATATGGGTTCTTGTCCAAGTCCTATGAGGATTTATGCCTTATCATCGGGAAAGCTCTGATCTGCAAGGTTTTGAGTCTTCTAGGCCTGTCTCTCAACATAGTATAAGCGTCTAAGTGTATTCCCATATCTATCGTGCTTTGTATCTAGTTCTATCCCAAGTCTATCCTTCTTTATGCAGTGTCGCTGAAAACAAATATGTAACTCTACATCATGCCCAACCAATTCTAAAAAGCTCATAATGACTCTCATCACCCCTCCCGACACCACTCCTCTTATCCAACTTCTGCCTCTCCAAAATATCCAATCTCCTCCCATTCGTCCCCCGCAGTCTATCCCTCTCCGCAAAAGCAGCTTCAACAGTATCCCCAATCCCCGCAAACTTCCCATTCGGTCGTATCGTAACCAATAACCAGAAAACACCGTCATCTGCGAGAAGGCGTGTTGCGCAATCACGTAGCCAGCGTGCGTGCTCGGGAGCGTATACTACGTCTGTGGCGAAAAGCATGTTTGCTGGGATGTCGAAGGGGGCGGTATTGGAAAAATCGGCCCAGTCGAGGGGCGATGCTTGTACGGGAGAGGGGGAGGGGTAGTTGATGGATATGTTGGACTCGAGATTTGAGAGAACGGCTGGGTGGTAGTCTGTTGCGATGATTTTGGAGTCGTTGATGCCGAGTGCAGGAATGAATTTTCCAAGGACGAGGCTTACGAGCCCGGTGCCTGCACCAAGCTCGACAATGCGATTATGCTCGGCAGCATCAAGGCTTGTCAGACCGAATCTTTGTGGATCTGTACACATGAGATCCGAAAAGACGATCGAGGCACCCCAACTTTGAAGTCCAACGTCTTCAAAGTCTGTGTCATTCGTCCCAGCGAGTCCATCGTTCAGTTGGACAGAAATTTGCTTCGTCTCCGCCCCGGGGACATTGGCCTCAAACGAAAATTCTCTTAAAAACGGAGAGTTCTGGTAATCTTCATCCAAGGCACTGGCGAAAAGTGACTCAAAAATATACGCCGCCTGGTCCAGCGCCCGCTGACTCTCTTCCTCCGATGAAAAAATCTCCAAACCTTCAACGCGCGAGATAAAACCCGTCAACCAGCGCTCAGAAAAGGATTTCTCATGGACGTCCGCCCGAATAGTCGCAGGTGTCAGTTCCGCCTCGTCATCTTCGTTCCCAGAGGTATATCCCGAATCCACCTCGGCAAAAGCATGCTTCACATCCCCCAACTCCTTCGAAAAAGGAAACGATAAAGGACAGTAAATAGCCGCCAAGTAATGCAGCGCGTTGAAAATATCTGCCTCGGAGCGTTGAGAGAGCGTGAACAAAGGCGGTAAGCTGCTCGACGGCAGCGCGAGGGTGCTCATCTTAACCCAGTCTGCAGTAATTAAAGATCGTGGAGTAAAACAGGGAGTGGAATCCGGGGAGAAAGAAAAGATAGGAGAAGAAGAAAAATATTAAAGTGGGTGGCGGGACGCTATCTTGAAATAGGTCTAAGCCCGGAACTTGAAGCTATCGTGAATGAAAAAAAAATCTTGCTGATAAGTTAGAGTCCCCACGTGGGCCCACTGTTAGGTTGGCGTTAGAAGGTTTCGGGGGCTTCCATATGCCTGAGCATCATGCACTAAATTTGACTGACAGTGCTGAAATGTCGGTATCGATGTGGGTCTTTTTGCCCTAGCGTATCGGTGTTTGGTTCCGATCACCTGGTTAAGGTTGGAGAGTTCATGATTGAACTGACATGACTCACGCAACCAAAGCCCAGACCCAATAGAATTGTGTAGGATTTCGATGACTTTTCGCCTTAGAAAGTAACTGAGCCAAGATTTCACTTTTTACGAAGAGTTCGCCGCGTGCAACACTTCGGCCCTCCCTCCAGGTTAGCTTACTGAATGACCAAGACTGCTGTGCATTGTAATGACCGGACTAATTCGTTCTTATTATTGTGCTGCTTCTTCTAAGGGGTCTGAATATCGACTAGCCAAGACAGACACCACCACTTGGCAATAACGAGAGATCTGACAAAAATAACAAGTTCCGCTATCCATATCAACTGCCTTCAACAGCAACCACTTGGTCGAATCCATTTTACAATGGTTTTCGGCCCCAAATAAAACGCATGGGAAAGTAAGCCCCTATGTCCTTCAGCTCTGTCTCTAGATCTTGCACAAGGCTATCCAGCTTCTCATTCGTCAACGGCTTCAAAGCAGGACTCAAACCTATCACGATTAGTTGTGACCCGCAAGATCGTATCCAGACGTACCCTTAGCACCCGCCGCAAACCCTTTCGCGATGATCAAATCCGCTCCAACCCCCAGACTCCCCAACTCCTCATCCGCATTTCTCTTACCAACCGCCCTCATGGCAGTCATCTCCTGTACATCCTCTAGCCCAGCTTCAACCAGCCAAGACTTCATCTTAAAAGCTTCGAGAGGATCTAGACCTGAGGCTTGGCAAACAGCTCTGATACAAGCAAACATGTCGTGATATCTCGGATTCTCAGTCTCAGGAGTTGGACAGACACGATCGCAGTCGCCGATTTGGACCCATCCACCTGGTTTGAGAAGTTTGATGTGGTCATTCACCACGGCGCGTTGAGCTGAGCTGGAACCAGCGGCGATGAGAATCATCCGCATGTTGATGAGATCAAAAGACTCATGCCATGATTTTGGAGGGGGATCCTTGATGTCTTGCTTCGCATAGGTGATGCCACGCGTAGTCGTATTTGGGAAGAAGGATGTATTGATATCAGTGCCAATGAAGGTATGTTCACCTTGAGCTGGTTTAGCAACTAAAGACTGAACCTCACGCATCCAGAGACCATCCGCAGTCCCAACATCGAGTATAGCTTGAGGTTGCGTCGAGAAGTCAATCGACGGGAATATCAATTTCCCCTCTGCTGCCTGCTTGAAGCCGAGATGATAGATGGTCAAACGGCCTATGTCGCTGCTCACGTCTTGATCCTGGGCTTTGAGATACCACTCTGGTGTTGAGTACACGGATTTTGACATTCTAAGTTGCTTGAGATTTGTGAATGAGTCAGTAAGGTGATGTTAACGGATGACGCTTGAGTAAGATACTTTGCTTATCTTTTTGTCGCGTTCGATGGCACGTGCCTGCTGAGCGGCGCAGCCATTGCTTACTTGCGTCATTGCAGACCTCTTCGAGTGAGTGATAGCCAATCGATGTTTTGCATAGTCTTCTAGAAAGATGATATCAACCCTATCAATGAAACTCAGTGCAGTCCCCAACTCCTCAGATAAGGATGCGATCGGATGCAAGGCTTTTCGACTACCGAATGATCGTCCAGATTTGTGGACATGTGTCACCGTCTGAGACCTTGATAGAGAACCTTATACCTCAACGTCCGCATGTGCTTGGTGACAATATAAATTGGCTCCAAGGGTTGAGCTTAAATTCATATGTTACCATAAACGCGGTGATCAACAGCTGTATCTTGGAGCAGGACTCAGAAGCTATGATATTCAAGATATATGAGAGTGCTACCCTTTAAATGGTTTGGGAAGATATCATCAATGTCGCTGCACTTGAAGGCTGGACTTTTTCTCTGCTATATCGCGAGAACTGTGGTAAAGGTCTTCGCCTTGGCATTAACCTTCCATATCGCTTACTCAGATAAAAGAACCTTCTTTAAACCTTGATACTCGGATAAATTACAGTTGATTGCCCTCTACAAGACGGATTTCAAACTTCCCTTGCAAATCCCCTTGCTATGCTGAATACCCTCACTTTCACGGTGTCCAACACGCTAGCCAACCAGCTTCCACTGACCTCCATGCCATAAGCCATGGCGAAGAACTGGGTGAAGCAGAAGCCCTGGCTGCCCCAAGACATTGGGCCAAAGCTCCATCCCTTCGATGGCAATCTAATGGACCCTAACGTCATATTCCTCAAAGCCCTCGACGTCGACTCCGCCCACGGCATCGTCGTAAAGGCACGGATCGGCCGCCATCTCTACGCCATAAAATTCGTAAGTCGTCATTCACTCCCTCAATCCATCATTCTAATAGCTCCTAGTTCACCACTCCTCAAGAGGATATCAACACCAGAGACATCTACGGCCACAAAGGATCATGGAGCTGCTGTGACGGATTTGACTGGTATTTCTCACCGTTTGAGAATGAGTGTCGAGCTTTCGGTAGACTGAAGGAGCAGAAAGCCGAGTCCATCGCTGTCAAAGTCTATGGATGGGTTGCTCTCACGGCAAGACAGATTAGAAGAAAACTCGCTGCTGCAGGTGCCCAGAAATTAAACGGATTTCCGCCCGGGCTACTCTACGGTATTGTCAAAGACTGGGTCGAAATGACTCCGTACCATGACTCGAAGCAACGGGATATGTATGACCAGATGGTAGCGGTGAAGTACTTCGGCAGAATGCTCAAAGATCTGCACAAGCTTCATTTCCTGGGGATCGTGATTCGCGACTTGAAACCAGATCAGTACATCGACGGCATACTTATCGATCTAAGTCTCGCCTCTACAGTTCCCCATCCCTACGGTCCCACGGCTGAAGGCCCCGAAAGTCCCTGGCAACCACGCTGGACGTACGAAAGCCTCGCGGCATACGATCTGTACAACTTCCAGGTCCACGTCATTGAGTTCTGGAGGTATAACCAAAAGTTCTGGTTCAGCAAACGGACGCGAAACGGGGTACAAACGAAGTGCAATGTTGACGCGTATCCGGCTGCTAGGTGCAAGAAACGCTGCTTCACGCACACGAAACAGTTCGTGCCGCTTTTGAATTACTATGAGGAGGTGTTGGCGATGGTGACGAAGCCGATGTATGATCCGCTGGACTTTTTGAGGAGAAATCCCGGATATCCGGTGCGTATTGCCCAGTTTGGGGTTCCGGCGAGAGGGCCGCCGCCGCTGCCGGCACCGAGACGGACGTTTACACAGATCGGTGGTTGTGCTGTTATGTAGCGTGACCCTTATGTTAGTTATTGAGAAATCGGTATTGAATAGATTGTGAGCGTTGATCGGTGAGCATCTGGGCTAAAGGCTTGGACAGCGAATTTGATATGATCTACATGAGATGTATCCGATTCATCTAGCGTCTCTTTATCCAAGAAAGACTGTTGAGTGGCGCGTATGCACTAGACACAGCATGGCCTACTAGTATAATCCAATTCAGGCACCTCCTTCAAAGTCCCGCGGTAATGCAGTTAGTATGTTATTTCCAGAAATATGTTCAAGTGAAGTAAACAAAACGAGCGCATTGATTGGCACATCTTATACCAAATTGATACCAAGGAAACCGCCCAGTCCAACAGCCATAACTCCCCAGCTCCAAGAAGTTATAGACCCTGCCGAACATCCATCGTCGTCATTGTTCTTCTTCTTCGTAGGGCTTGCGGACGAACTGCCACTATCGTCATCATCATCGGCTGCAGATCCAGAACCGCTCTTGGAACCGCTGCTAGAGACACTACTGTCATCACCACTACTTCCACTACTTCCACTGTCTCCAGAATCCGAACTTCCATGGGGAGTTTTCCTCTTGCAAAGTTTGTTGCTCGCTGTCTCTGTTGCTTTAGAAGCTGTTGATTTGGTACTCGCGGTCTTCCTCTTCTTAAGATCAACAAAAGTGATAGGCGTCATCCAGCGTTCACTCTCCGAAGAAGGAATGGTTCGCGACTGCACGGATTCAGTCTGGGTAGCGGTAATGGTTGCGCAGACTGCCGAGCCTGAGCCCAGGGAGCAATCGTATGTTGTTGAGCTAACCGCAAGATTCATGCTCGACTCTTCGTAAGTCACGGTAATACCGTGAAAGTCTCCATCGCAAGAGTATGAAGTGCCGAAGTTTGTCTGGCAAGCAAGGAGATATTCGGTCTTTGATCCAGTTTCCGTAATGAGGGAGGCGTAAATATTTGTTGCACTTCCAGTCTTTCTCTGAGGGAGGAAAACAGTTTCAGTAGAGTATTTGGTGGTGCTCTTTGCCGCATCAGCCAAATATGGCGCGATAGCGAGAAGAATGATGGTAATCGAAGACCGCATAATGGTGTTTGTAGGTCTGGTTGAGAGAATTAAGTCTACTGAAAGCCGGGAAATGAGCTGAATATTTATTCCTCAACCCAATTCAACCTCAGGAACCATGTCGTCCAATGATCAGTGGCATTCCCCTGCAACGCCACTGGCAACCCTTGCTTACAACTCAGCCCTGGGGGACAGGGGTAAGCGAGTGAATCATCTCGTCTAACAAGCTTGTTTGGTGGCAGTTTATGCTTGTTTTCCGCAGCCACTACCATCCCATTATGGTATTTCAAAAGAGGCGTGGTATCAAAGGGGTAATTGATCCTCAAATGATGGAATTGAGGTAGCCCGCATCTGTGATAGCCAGCTTGGTCTGACCAGGTTTGTCGATGTGGCTGTCTACTATCCATTCAGAGGGGGGATATAGGGACCTTATGAATCGCTGGTGTGCATAGCCTACGTCAATCAATTACCTATTCCCCGATGTTCACCGCCATGCCTTTGCGGGATCTTGGCGGGTTGTCGCTATTCAGCCCTATCATTTCGCTAGGCATCCTCTGTATCAGAACATGGATCACTGAGGCTATGGTAATCCCCGCTCGTGTATATCGCTCGATTAAGTAGGTGTTTTTACGATTGCAATCCTTTTGCGGAGGATTCGCCTCAACTGCAACTTCACGTACCATTGCCATCGAACCGAGGCCTCCAGGTTCAGTCGCCCCACTCCGAGATGATAATCCGAGCCGATGAGCTGAGCTTCAATGACGTAGCGTAGCTGATTAACTCTAACTTCGTGATAACCTCACGTCAAACTCAAAATGGCAGACACAAGCTCCCGACGTGCCGCCGAGGTTCTCTTAGAGCCTATAGGCTTGAAGATCACATCATTCCAAGAGATTCAGTCACTGTGGGCAGGATACGGCCATATCTGCGCTCTCACCGCAAAACCAAAGGATGCCGAAACAGCTGGTAGAGTGCGCAAGTACCTGCATGCATCCGAGTCAAACAATACGTTCTTCCTGATTCTCAAGCTTATATCGCCGCCGCCCGGTCCCGCTGATGAGGGCCATCTGCGCAAGATACTGAGTTACGACGTTGAGCAGTATTTTTACGAACACGTTGCTCCTCAGTTGGATGATGACGTCGCAGTAGCTCATTGTCTGACGTCAAGCTGGAAGTCGAAAAATGAAGATGGAGAATTACGGGGCCTCACTGCTTCAATCCTTACCGATTTGAGAGTCAAATTCCCCGTAGAAGGAGGGAAGCGATCTGTTCTGAATCCCCGACAAGCTGAATCTGCTCTAGAATGGCTCGCCAGGTTTCACAGCAACTCTTGGAAATTTCTCCCCGCAAAATTAGACGAGTATCTCCTCCCTCCTCTGGATGAGTACAAACGACGAAATGCGGGTCAACCTGGAGGAAGCAAGTTGTGGTTGAACGGAGGATACACTTATCTCGCGACTCGACGTACAGAGTACAAGTCCCTTGCTGGCGATACGTACTCCGAGTGGTCAGATGCATTTTGCGCGCCTTTTAAAGGGTCCGATAAGTCTACAGCTGAAGTGGTAGCTGACTTCCTCACACCAACTGGTCGGCCTTTCGAGACGTTGATCCATGGCGATGTCAAGTCTGAGAATCTCTTTACTACCGAGTTGGGAGATGATGTCTGCTTCTTCGACTTTCAATACGTCGGTCTCGGACTGGGAGTCTGCGATTTGGCCAAGTTATTCACATGCTCCGTCCCTCTCGATATGCTAACCGACTGTCCATCTCTTCCCGAAGAAATGGACATGGACCGGGGTGAAAAGGCTTTATTGTATCTCTACCATGAGACATTGTTGAGCCGCCGACCTTCTGATAAAGAGCCCTTGGACTATGATTGGGATACTCTTGTTCGGCATTGGGAGTGCGCCCTTGTTGATTGGTGTCGCTTCCAAGCATCCTGGGGATTCTGGGGAAACACGGAGTGGCTTGAGGCGAGAGCTAGATTTATTCTTAAAGATGCTGGTTGGAGAGAGTGGCTGCAGAAGGAGGTTTCAGATACAGGAAGATCTTCAAGCTTATAAACTATAGACGAATAGATCTGAGTTTGACCAGTATGCTCACCATTACAGCGCATGCTATCTTACAAGACTCACCAATCTGCTAGGCCGAAGAGTCCTATCCAGGAGACTCTTGTCAAGCTCAGTTTAAATATATTTAACAGATTCGGTACCGCCTACACATCTATTCTGAGACCTCGCTATCAAAGTCCTCGTACGGTATTTCCTCAAGGTCCAGCAGCACATCCTGATCACCAATACCATCCTCCAAACTGATTTCCTGAACATCCTCATCCTTGGCAACATCATCTTCAACCCACTCACTTCCACATCGAACAAACGACGAATGTTCAGGATGTATCTTGTCAGCATTCCTGTGGCATTTGAAACAAAGGCTGAAGTCAAAGCAAATCTGACAGTCGAAGAAAATACCCTGAGACTCGATCAAACAACAATCACAGTAGTGAGACTCTGGAGCACTACCCCGTTTTCTGGACCTGATCTTCATATGACTTGGCTGGTCTATTAAATCTTCGACGCTAGAACATATTAGCTTTTATTAGTGTGGATAGTAGGGAGTGCTTACAAGTCGGCGTGGTGATAGTATGCCACCTCACAGACTGTCCAATCTCTGTCAACACCGCACCCCTTGATACCAGGATCAGCTCCATGCTTCAAGAGGAATGCGATCATAGACCTGCCCCAACCCTCGCCCTCGAGCTGTCGATTCCAGATCCGTGTTGCACGAACAGCCCAGAGCAGTGCTACACGAGCAGCCCAGAGCAGTGGTGTCCAACCATCATCGTCCTTCACATCAATCCCAACACCAACCCTCTCAGAGCGTTCTAGCACTACCTCCACCAGTTGGACATCCTCTGTCATCACAGCATAGTGTAAAGGTACTCGGCCAGCCACATCCCTAACCGCAAAGTCCGAGTCAGGAATCTCCAGGAGGTTGACAACGGCAAGAGAATTATAGCACGCAAGATGGACTGCCTTGCGATTCAGGGAGTCCTGATCTTGGGGCGAGGTGTCTGAGTTGAGGAGCAGTTTGATAGTATCTGCTGGGCAAGATAGACATGCTGAGATGAGAGGGTATTGGAATAAACCCCCTGTAGTCCTTGGGTTTGCTCCGTTCATGAGGAGAAGAGCGATGATGTCGCTGGCTAGGGGAGATGACAGTAGGTCGCTGCGGAGTGTTGCTGATATCAGGGGTGTTCCATACAGCCCTTCGCAGCATGAATTGATGTCCATGTCGTGGTCTATCAGTGACCGAACCATAGCCAGCGAACCAAACCTACACGCTTCGTGAAGCGCTGAGACCCTTTGCTGGGACGTTATAAAGTTCTGCGTCAGTAGCGAAGGCTCCTTGTTCAGCATATAGAAGAACACATCATCCATCTCAGCCCCAATAGCCATGATTAGAGGTGTATTCTTATCCGAGTTCAACACGTCTAGTCTTCCACCAGCGTTGACAACAAGTCGGACCGTCTCGAGGGTTGTGAATCTGGTGATGCAGTGAAGTGCCGTGTTCTCCTTCTTGTCCCTGATTTCCAGGTCAGGATTGTATTCGAGAATCTTGCGGATCATGCCACTGGGCGCATTAAGCTTGATAGCCCACGCCAGTAGTGATTCGCCGTTCTCATTGGTATTGTTAACGTCAACGCCAGCTTCGAGCATCGCCTCAACAATCTCAATGTATCCATTAGGTATTACTATGCGTAAATCTTCGTAGATCGTGGCTGCATTGATGTCAGGCTTAGTCTTGGCCTCAAGAAGAACCTGAACAGTGGCGAGATTGTTTGAACAAATGGCAAAGTTCAGTGCTGTTCGTGAGTCTGGGTTGCCCTTGTTGATGTCTGCGCCGTGCTCGAGAAGGATACGGACTATCTCAGGATGGGGACACGCTTCGAGTAGCGGCGTGGTTTTGTTTTCGTGGTAGATGACGTTCACGTCTGCCTTTGCATCCACTAGCCACTGTACCATGTTTGTATGTCCGCCGCTTACCGCAGAGCCTATCACTGGGATTCCGTCCGAGTCTCGAGCATCGGGGTCTGCTCCCTTCTCAATGAGATACTGGACAATCTCAGGACGGTTCCAGTCGACGGCCACTTGCACTATAACAAGTCAGTACTGTGTCCCGTTAGACATATCAAATACGTACTCGGTGTGCGTGACCATCCGTCATCAGGTGGCGCTTCACGCTTGTCTATCGTGGCCTTGTTCTCGATGAGCAGCTTGACGATATCCAAGTCTCCCTCAGAAATCGCCTGGATAAGGGGCGTATTAACTTTATCGGGCGTCAGATCTGGATTAGCATTGCTCTCCAGCAACATCTTGCAAATATCAAGCCTCCTAGCCTGAATAGCCATCCTCAACGCCGTGTCACCCTTCGAGGTAACAGTGTTGGGGTTAAAGCCATGGCTGAGAAGAAGCGCCAGACACCTCTTATTCTCGTTCTTGACAGCGAAATCTACCGGTTTCCAGTCGGAATCGTCCGCCATTCGGTCAACCTCGTCCTTGCCTGAGAGTAAAGTCTCCAGGGCTGCAAAGGAACCCCACATAGCAGCAGTCCCCAAGGTTGTGCTGTTGTATTGGTCTAGATCGTTGATAGAAGCGCCATGCGAAAGTAAGAACTCAACTGTCTCGCCAGAAGAGCAGCAGATAGCCTTTTGTAGCGGAGTATATCCTTGCTCGTCTGTTGCTGTTGGACTCGCTCCTGCGTCGATAAGTAGCTTTGCGCTGGCCACATGGTCGTTTACTGCTGCTGTATGTATGTAGCTATTGCCATGGGGGATAACGCCCTTCGGGGGGTTAGGAGATACTCCCACCTGGAGGAGTCTAGTGATAACGCCATTCAATCCTGACCTGGCGGCTCTGTACATGGGCATGGCAAGCCAATCAAGTGGGCTCGATGCACCCTCTTGAGGGTGAAGGCTTTCAACCCCATGATCGTGTTTTGTCGACTTTTCCGAGGAATCGCCCTGTGAAATGATATTTTCTTGACTCTCTGTGAATTCGAGGCTCACTTCAGATTTTTCTGCCACTGGATCCGTCTTAGGACGCTCAGGTATCCCGCCGACGAGCTCCTCTAGTGCTTCATCGCTACTCGAGTGGCTGACAACTCTCGCAGCTTCGTGTAAATACTCATCGCCAAAGCCCAGACCATCTGAATATGAACGCATCAGAAGTCGAATGGTAGCAACATGGCCTGACCTGCAAGCTTCAACCAGAGCCTGGCCGCGTAACTCGGCCCGATCTTGGCTTCTTTCCAAGAGCGCCTCTACAACCGTCGTCAGGCCCAAGTGAGCTGCTATAGCAAGAGGCTGTAAATAGCTTGGTCGAGGCTTCAACTGCGCGTTTGGTGAAGCGAAAAGTGAGTTTGCCCAAAACTGAAACACTGACTCATTGTAAAATAAGTCCTGCACGTGCCTTTCAGATGTCTTGACTCGCTGCCAGTGTTCATGCCAGAATTCAGTAGCATAAGGAAGAGACAGGACCGGGCCTTGTGGATTCCTGGCTGTTTGTTTTATATAATCGATGCAGGTTTGTAGTACCTTCTCGTGGCAGCTCGTCCCGACTATATCATACCACATGTCTTCGTCGTCAGCTGAGTGACAACTTTTGAGCCACGCACGGGTGTCGGGATGTCTGAATTGGATCTCGCCGTTCACAGACGTTAGTAGTCCATGGAAGCTGCGCAGAATATCCGTCGGAGCAGATACAGTGGTTTTATCACCCTCTAGTTGAAGCCAAACAATATTAGAGACATGTCGGAGCTCGTCATATCGTAGTGGCCGGTAGCAGACCAGCACCCAGGAAAGTAGTGTCTTGGCCCATGGCCGGTGCGACTCCTCAAAATCTTCTAGTATTGCCGCAAATGCGATGGTAGGGGTGAGAGGCTTGTCGAGTAGCCTCCCGGTACGTTCGATTTGCCCTGTGCCTGCTCCGAGCCATTCAAGGACCAGTTCGCACAGATCATGATCGCCTGCACAGCTCGAGAGTAAAAGATGAACATCTCGATGTAGGCATGTCCCAAAACCTTTCGTGAGTTTCGATGCTTCTGTGTCAACAGGAAATGGCCTAGGCTCCTCGGGATGGTAATCGATGCTTCTGACATATTCTGGAGGAAAGCCAGATAGAGTAGAGGCGATGAGACCGTCTCCATGACTTCCTTTTGTTGTCACCACCAATATCTTGATACACTGTTCCTTCCTGAGCAGAACTTTGTGCATCTCAGAGAGGAACTCGGTCGAAGACGCATCGCACTCGTCAAAGCACCCCAACACGTAAACGGCCGACTTCATATCTGTATATAAATCAGCTCTGTAGGCACTACGGCTCAACTTTTTCTTACAATATCCAGACCGCAGAGTGTCCAGCTCCTCGGACAGATTGGTTCGGTGTAAGGCTCCGGAATTCATAAGATCATCCATCGACCCCGACACGACACTCTCAGTCTGTAGTCTGTTGCATACAATACGGGCGAGGAATGTCCGCATCATGGCGTCGCAATTGTTGAATCGACTGTCATGAGCATCGAACTTCATATAAAGTAATGGATCGAACGTGCCGCTTCTGTTCTTGTCCAGAAGAAAGCTGGCGTTCTCAGATGCTGCTTCGGCACCAGAAGAACATCTCATATGCATTATTAGCGTTTCTTTCCGCTTCGGTAACTCTAGGAGGTCGGAGTTGTGCCAGTTATCATCGACTCTTCGATACGGTAGTACTGGCGACGCCTGGTCGATCATTCTACGAAGAGCGTCGTGCTGTGCGTCGGTGTAGTCTCCCACTGATACCGGTATTAGCAATTGTCTCGTGATCAGTGAATACCTAACTTACTAAGCCAGTCTCTGTCCGCAATATCATTCACAGGATGGTCCCCATCGTCTCCTGCCAGGATCAAATCACTGTTCGGTTTCTCTATCTTCACCACTCGCTCGAATGGAGTTGCCATGGTGGACATGTAGAGAGGAAAGACCTTTTTCAGTATAGGTAATTAGTACCCAGCAGTCCTAAGAATCTTCATGTACTACGAAGTACTGGTACACTAACCTGTTGTGGCAGGTCTAAGTCGAGATTAGAAACCACGTTGATAAGGTTGGCCTGGGTAAGCATTTGAGTCCCGAGAAATGCGTCGTTCACTTTGGTGATAGTTTGTGTGAGACATTTGGCGTACCAAACCATATGGCCAGACCACCTTTGCGGTTGCTGAGCCGTCAATCGCAACACAGCCTCTTCTAAATGGCCAATTGAAAGATATCTATGTGGATAACCGAAGAAAGACTATCGTGCCTGGGTCAGCGCAACCCAGAGAGCATATTCAACCCAAATTTCTCACCATAGCACGCGTGCAATGCAAGATATCAGCATACTTATCTTGGTCACCAGAAGCCATCGCCAGCGCCTACATTCATTAGCTCCAGTTCCAGCCCGCCACTGCAAGAGTGCTTACCGCCTTCACGATAGTCCCTCCAACATCGTGAGAAAAGAACTGTATCGGCCGTCTAGTCGCCTTTGAGACATGAGTCAGTAGCGTCAGGGAAATTAATCAAGGTGACAAACCATGATCTCGGATGTCCGCAGCTTTCGAAGAGCTTCCAAAAGAGCTTCCGCCTCTTGATAGACACCGCAGGGAGTGTAATATCTCCCAGCCTCGATATCTGTACGATAACCGTAGGACATTATTCGTCCTTTGTTCTCTGATGCGCCAGCAAGGGCTTTGTTGATCCATATGGTGTCAGATCCTTCAGTTGTCCACGAATCTGGACTTGAACCATAGATTCCGTGAACAAGAATGACACTACAAAGCCATGCAGTCAGTAGTCAGTAACACCTACAAACCGATTCGCCAGTACTCACTCAAAAGGAACAACTGGGATCTCATGATTTGAAGCGTCGTCAGGGCTAGGCTCCTGTTCTCCATCCTGGATTATATTCAAACCGACTTTGCAAAGCTGTCAGCATATTGATACTCACGACGGAACTTCTTCAGGTTACTTACACTTCTGAAACTGCTCGTCATGGTTCTCACCCACTGCTGCCGGGGTCTCCAGAACTGGGTTCTCCGTCTCGGGAACCACTATCTCGACCATGGTCACAACAGAAACAGAGCGTCCAGCTCTGCTGGTTGGGATCAAGCTTGTCACCAATAACACAAATCGAGTATCGCGGGCAGTCAAAGCCTACTGCGAGAGCTTCGCAAAGATTGAACAAGAGATTGTCCTTCCAAAGAGGGGGGAGGCACACTAGGCACGGTCATACTTCCGGGCGGCGCTGCAGATAATCAGTGTGACTAGTTTGCGAGGTGCAGGTATCCCCATGATCCCTGTATCTTACATGCATATCCCTGCCCTAAGCCTTTGGGCGGGCACGGGCCGATTCGGGATGGTCTGTGACTCAGTGAGGCTACAAGTAATGGGTTGATAGAATGATTACTCTCACAGACTGACTAAATCTATCACCAAATATCCATTCCAGAGTCTTATTTAACAGCAAATGGAGCCTCTACAGCCATCCTCACTTTGCACAATTCGTTCAAATCAACACTCGCCAAGTCTTTGGCACCGTAAGACCTCCCCTTCTTACTAGGTCCCCCTGTCTCTCTAGGATTGAAAAAAATCGGGTCATCCAATGGAATCTTTGAAAGCCTGCGTTCCCACCCGGTGACCCAGTCAACGTCAGCTTGCAGTGTGACCTCAGCGTTAAACCGCTCATCTCCAGCTCGTCGCACAAGAATCGCAGTCGTTACTGAATCCGGCACGCCCGTCTTACGGCGCTCGTTCTCCTGCAGATTCCACACTGCCACTGTCGACTCGCCCGAGTTCTTCTCCGTACCGAGGTTTATGCCGCCTGTAATGGTAGTCGCACCGGTGACATCCCTGCTGTACGATCTTTCGAGACTTGCTGTAGCACCGGCCTCGAGGAATGGTACGCCTGAAGCACCCAGGTTTAACTGACCGCTGCGCGTTGTCGTCTCTGTGTCGGTGGTCGGTATGACTGTCCAGCGTTCCTCGGGCGCAATGGCATCTACCTCGAGATACGAATCGTCCGTGGCGAAGAACTCGATTTCGACTCTGGCTCGGATGACTCTTCGTGAGCTCTTCTGAGGGTCAAAGCGGAAACGGAAAACCATGAGTGTGGCTTTGTCTCCTCCTTCGCTATATGATCCGTGTATGACTGAGAGCAGCTCAACGCGAGTATGGATGCTGCCACTGGTGCGTTCAATGATGTTGCGTCTCTCCCAGTCGCTCATCGAGGCATTTTCAGTTCGTACAGTGTCATCTTCACCGATGACCTGGTGCTCCAAAGGTGTTTCGAAGACCAAGAGCGGCTCATGTGCCTGGTCGTAACTTTGTGAGGTTGCCATCACCGTCAAGATTCTGATATGTACTGATACTGTGAGGATATAGTGCCTTTAAGTGTCTGATTCATTACGCGATAATTCAAACCTTTATTCCTCGCGAGGCCTTCCTCTCGCTCACAAGGGTCTTCGATCTGGAGACGCCTGCAAGGGTACCTAGCACCCAGGTCATATCGCCCCGCAGCGAGTGGCACATGCTGACCATGGAGAGATTTGGGCGGTTCGAGAGCCAATAATCAGAACTTAGGTGGATGCCCCCAAGAGGAGGCTGATAACCCCTGTTGTCAGGCGGCTCAGGCCTGTTCAGTTGACAAACCCGCTCTAACTTATGCACGTAATCAACCTTCTCATTCATTCTCATCTTCCAATTGCATACCATTTCATGAGTGTTGAGTCACTATGAACCACAGCGATGAAGCCACCAATGGGTTCTCCCAAGCGCATGAAGAAGATGACGACGAAGTTTACCTTGACGAAGATGAGTTCCCAGCTGCGTCCGTAACACTACTAGACGAAGATCCCGTCAAAGCCAAATTTGAGCGTCATGTCGAAGAGGCACGAATACTATCTAATAACCTACAATCATCTGAATCAAGCGACAAAGCAAGCCAGCAGCTCAAATTCGTCAACGACAGGTTTAGTGAATGGCACAACACGACCGAGGAAGGGAAGAACTTTCTTCACTTTCTCGCAGACTACGATCACAGAATTCACAAACCGCCCGTCAACCTCCAATGGCTGATGTGGCGAGCCATTCGCAAACTCCCAGCGCACTTACTCTGGTCACCGGATAACAACAAGCGCATTCCTCTTACCAGCGCGCTGTTGGCTAATAACTCGCTGTTCGGTTGGTCAGTATGCTTAAAGATTAAGGATACTACGTGCCAAGAGTATAATGCTCTGTTGCAGAAAAGATACGAGAACAGGGATGAAAGCAGTGAGACTACTTGCTTGCATGCCGCTGCGACTTGTATCTTTGACAATGGAGTCAAGAGAACAGAGTTCTTTACCAAGATATGCGGCTTTGTGCCTAGAGACATGTTCTTTGTACGGGACACAAAGCGTCGCACTGCTCTTCACCGTGCAGTCGAGTATGAGTGCTGTTGCAACAGTCAAGTCGAGGTGGTCAAGGAGATCTTACGCTCGTGTCCTGACCTCTTGGAAGAACCTATTCAAGATCCAGATGACTTCAACCGCACTCTATCAGTCTACCAATACCACCATCATACCCGGAAGAAGTTCCTGGAGAGTCGACGAAGGCGTGCTCAGGATCTCGCCGTCCAAGAGCCAACAGCAGCAGCCCCAAAGAGGGTAGAGTACAAACATGACAGAGGCGTAGACCCAAAGAAGGATGCAAAGAGAGTCATAACGAGGACAGAAAAGTCGGGCTCGGAAAAGACAAGCATGGGTCCTCCTCCAGGTGTGAAGCGAAGAGGCTCCATTGCCGCAACTCCACAGGGCGCTACAACTCCAGTGCAATCTCCGTCCCTGACACCGATAACTCGAGTCAAAACAGGGACAGCAACTCGGCCAGACATAGTACAAAAGCCTGGGTCGAAGGAGAAGGAGATGGAAGATGCAGCGAGAACGATCAGCAACCTACTAAAACTTGAGACCTTGCGGAAACTAAGCCCAGAGAGAGCAGCGGATAGTTTACGGTTGCCAGATGATCCAGATAGAGAGTTTTGGTTTGACTTTGGACCACCCAACACAGTCAGCCAGGATGACTTTAAGAAGTATTTCGGGCATTTGCAGTTTGACACAGCACTACAGTACGTTGGGTTTCCGAGAGTTCGGCTCAAGGGGGGTAGAGAACAGCCTGATGTGAGGCATCAAGGAAGAAAGGTGAGAAAGAATGTTTATGCGAGATACTTGGTCGCTGACAGAATCAGGATATGACATTCTTTTTTGACTGGCTAAGAGGAAAGTCTGTCACTCGAATCATCAAGGTGAGATATCCAAGAACCTATTTAACTCCTCTTCCAATTAACGAAACAGGTTGTTGTCGAGGACATGGAAAAGCCATCACACAGTGACGAGGCAATCGAGGAGTGTTTGAAGGACCTTGTAAGTTTCGATTATCCTGGGGATTTCAATTACTGAGATATTGTAGGGTGTCGAAATTCTTGACTGGAGACGTCTTGATCTCGATGCACTCACCCTTCGCAAGATCGGGACCCATCTACGTGAGGTCCATCTCCAATGGAGTGGCAGCAACTCGACTCTCAGAGCGTGGTCCGAGAAGGAAGGTCTAGCTTCAATCCCTACGCTGGAAGTCATTCACTTATTCCAGCATGATGTACGTCTATACACAAGGGTCCCAGCTCATCTTGCCACTAACACACGTTCTTCCAGGGCCTTGAGTCTCGCGAACGAACCATAGAGAATCTGAATGCCTTTGAGAAACGACTACACGACTCCTGGCCCGAAGGAAGACCTAAACCTCAAGTGATCCCTCCCAAAACAGGCGGTGGCGTGCGCATGGCAACCGTCCAAGTCCCAGACGCAAGACCTCAGCCATTGCAACGCTCAATCGATCCTCATAAATGGATGGAATGCATGACGAACTTCTCAAATCGCTTCAAGCAGATCAAGGCTCTCAGAGGCAATAATCCCTCTCTGCCGCCGGTCGAAGTGGCGCTGATTGACGATGGTGTTGATATCATGCACCCTGATCTAAACGATACCAGAGATCGCACGTTTTTGGGCCAGAGCTTTGATCACCAAACTGGAGGGTCGACGCCCCGCGTGCCGCCGTACTGGAGTTCACCCTCTGGCCACGGGACATTAATGGCCAGGCTTATTCATAAGATATGTCCCAGTGCTATTATCCATGTTATAAAGCTACAAACTTTCTGGTCAGGAAATTCCAAGAAGCTTCAGATCAAGCCCGACAGTGCCGTAAAGGTGAGAGACATCCTCAGTGATTTTGGCTCCAGATTCTAACGAGCTAGGCTATCAACTATGCTGCCAAGAGGGGATCCCAGATCATCTGCATGTCATGGACCATCAAACCCCCAGAAGAACCACTAAGAAGCCAGTTCGACACCGCAATCTTCAACGCCATCGGCAAACACGGCTGTCTCATATTCTGCGCAGCCAGCGACCAAGGGCAGTCCGCAGACGTCAGCTATCCCCACGCAAGCAGCCATCACTGTTTCAGAATCGGCGCCGCAAAAGCAACCGGCAACATAGTCGACACAGTCGGCGACTCCCAGACCGTCGATTTCATCTTCCCCGGGCACGAAGTTGTAATTGATAACAACGAAACAAAAACTCAGTTAGGAAAGTTCGACGCTCACTCTGGTAGTTCTGTCGCCAACGGTCTAGCAGCAGGCCTAGCAGCGCTTGTGATCGAGTGCGTGAGATTAGGAGCCCTGTATACCAGAGAGTATAGAAAGCTGGAGCCAAAGGTTGCTATAAACTACAGCCATATTTCCATCGATAAGGAGGATTTGAAGAAGATACGGAGTCGTGCGCAGATGGCATATGCGTTGAATTGGATTGGGACTAATCAGAACACGAATAATAAGTATATAGAGGTTTGGCACACGTTTAGTGCCGTCGCGGAGAAGTTGTCGAGGAGTGAGGGTGTTTCACTCGAGCAGCTGGAACATATAGCGACGCTTGCTGGGTTCTTCCTGAAGAAGGGGATGTAGTTGGCTTTCCTGTACGGGAAGAGGGCCAGTATCACTATTGGGGCTATTAGCCCTGCAAATTAACATCCAAGGTCGACATCGATCTACGAAGTACGAATTCGCTGACGTGTTATATCACTGTCTGAAAGTCTGGACTGAGGGATATGAAGGTTAAGCCTAGGTTAAAGAAATCGACTAGAGTATCAACGTAAACCAACTTCTGATAAGTCGTCAGAACTTGGTCAGTTATAGCCAACGGGACCAACTCCTTGCCGTATACTTCCCACGCTATAGCCAGGATCACAAGATGTTACAATCCCCAAGACAGGTTTTGCCATCGTGGAGGAGAAGTGTGTTCAAATCATTGGACTGTTGAGTCGTGGCAGCTGGGTAATTAGGCAAAACATATCAATACGAGTGCTGTGCCGCAGCAAAGGCGGCTGCCTGAATCATTCCCACGCACCACTACGTGCAGCTCTCTCATATACCAATTAAAAAAATTCCAAGGTCATCTGACTATATTACGGCCATGTCCGAGTCAGGTAAGCAGCCATCATCAGCATGGTTGAGGCTTCTTTCAACCCCCCAGCTTCGTCGCAGGACCATTTTGCCTATAAAAAAGGACGGTGGTAACCTACGCTACAGATGAATTTGTTCTTCATAATTTAAACACTTCTTTTCCAAAGAAATAATCTCAACAACCAAGAATGCCTGTCACAGTCACCATTCCCAATAGTAAAGCCAGTTCTTGGCAACACCCCAAAGCTGAAAACACTTCACAGCTCTTACGAGGAGCGAGTTCCCAAGAAGCAGATGGATGCAAACAAATCATCCAAAGCTCATTCTCCATCAACGGCTCTCTTGAAGAAAATCATGTATCAGCTTCGAGGAATGGTCTCGTCTGGTCATCATTCTACGCATACAGCACCCACCATCATCTCACCATTCGCCCCGAAGATGTCTGGTTCGCTATAATCACTCAACTCAGCGCTTACATCAACGCCAACTCTGAAAAGATGCGCGATTACTTCGTTAGTCACGCTGGTCGGAAAAAGCTTGAGGTTATCGATTTCGCGACTCTGTATACTGCTGATTACGGAACGCTCTCTCAGAAAATGACCCTCGAGATCGCAAAGAACATCAAAGATCCTGCCTTTCGAGAATGGATTCTTCCGTCGTTCTCAACAACCACTGACAATGATCGGGTTGTTGGCTCTGTGCTTCTAATGGGGTCACTGCAGAAATACTTCTCCTATGGATTCGGAATGGAGTGTGGCATCCCTTCGGTAACACTCCTCGGAGAAATAACCGACTACGAAGATATACTCAATAGACTTGAAAGACTGGATGAAATGGGTGAGGAACCTATTCAGTTCGCCATGCTCCTGCGACCGATTATTCGAAACATGGTTCTCACTTTCACTCAGCCTTACGACCCCGCTATCCATATATTCTGGAATCAAATTGTCAATATACACGAAATGTCGGGTTCCAAGACTATGACAGGCTGGATCACGGCGTTTTGCTACTGGGACGATGAAGGA
>JAAQPF010000539.1:0-75342 GCA_013396165.1 Fusarium globosum
CCTGTGGATACCGACTCCTGGCTCTGAGTGGTCTGCTTGGGCTTGGCAGCAATAAAGCCATTTTATACACAATCGATCCAGTCGATATAAAGACCGCAAGTCACGACCTTGCCTGAAACGAGACGAGAGAGTGATTTTGCATGATCACAGGACTTACTAAGATTTTGAGATTCATAGATACTTTGCATTATTCTGGTAATGATAACGCGAAATAATAGCAATCCACCACTAGCAACAACTGCCAAGAGCGCCTCACCGTCATGAGCCCCGGCCAGTTTTCAGCTTCGGAATTTATCGTGAATAGAACGAATACATCCAGAATCAGAGTATAAAACTGCATACTAGATCGTGAATCTGTTACCACAAGTCCAAAGCATCTTTCTACTCTCAATCAACATGCCTCTCCCTAACGAACCCGTCAAAGTCACCGGTGGCTGCTCCTGCGGCGCCGTCCGCTATCGTATCAACGTCCCTGCACTGGAAGACCGTCCATTGAACCCTTTCGCCCCTCCAGCCCTCGGGATCAAGCTCCCAGGCTCCATGACATGCCACTGCAATGACTGCCGCAGATCGACTGGCTCGTTCCTTGCAGTTGGCGTACTTGATGTCCCAGCGCCGATGCTCACCGTCTCCGCTATGTCACCCTCATCTGAAGCAGATATTGTATCTGGTCGAATTCTGGATGTTCTTGCAGACGACTATGACTCCGCAAAAGCAGACGCGGATCGTCCTCCATACATCCCAGCCATGGAAGTCCTCCGTGCAACAGGAGAGAACAAAACATGGTTGCGCTTCTTTCACTCCGTCAAATGCAGCTCCGACGTATCCCGCAGCTTCTGTGGTCGTTGCGGAACGCAGCTGTGTTACCACTTCAAACTAGAGCCGGTATACTGCGCTGATGGAAAGTTGCCTGAAGGATGGCGGGACTCTTTTCACTTGTACCTTGGAACTCTGGATCGCGAGTTTCTTGAGAAGGATTGGTTCAACCCTGGTAGTGAAGGAATGTTCAAATATGGAACACCTCTCGGTCGATGTGTTTCTGCGACGGCGAAGGGATTGAGGGACCTGCCAAAGATGCAAGAGTTTGATGGCCAGGTTACCGAGGAAGAGTTGGCGACCCTGAGAACTTAGTAAGGCTATGAGAGATAGTATGAGGTGGCTCAGAACTTTGTAAAGTCGATGACATTACTAAAAGACATTAAGGTAGCTACTGAAACGTGACCAAAGTTACATTTTAGGCCACTAATTCTCCTTATGTTCGACCTGAACTACACCCGCCTTCTCGTTTGCGTCCATTCGACCCACATAATTATCAGTATCAGCCTGCTGCAGATCAGTGACATAGCGCTTGAACTTCCAGGCCGAGATCCTCTTCTCAAACAGTTCATCCAGTTGCTCCAAGCTTCGGCCCTTGGTTTCCGGAATGAAGAAGTATGTAAAGACAGCCAGGATAAAGTTGCTACCAGCCCAGATATAACAATACTTGGGGCCCCAGTTGAGTGACTCGGGGTTGATGAAGTAGGGCGTACAGTACGAGCACAGCCATGAAGCCAAGAAGCTTGTACCTTGGGAGAAGCCAACTGTCTGAGCTCGCAGTCGCTGAGAGGGTATCTCAGTCTGCAGGGCCCATAGCACGGGACCCTGGCCGATACCATAGATCCAGGTAAAGACGATGCTCAAACCGACAAGAACCTTTCCTGCAGTGGGAGACCCGACGGGAGAAACAGTATAGGCAACTGCCATACCTAACATCAAGCCTGCGTTAAGGAGAGATGTACCAAGGAGAAGATGTCGGCGGTTGAAGAAACGAATAGCGGGGAAAGAGAGCATATTTCCCGTGAGGGCGATGGCGAGGGATACCATGACCCACTTGAAAGGCGAACCAATTCGAGCCTGAACGAAGAAGAAGACTGAGAAGGCTGAGATGAAGTAGATGCCAGTGCTAGCCTGGCCAACAGCTGTGGCAATGCTGAGAAGAGTGCGTCGCAAGTCGGTGCCACGGAATGCGTCAAGCAGCCGGGTGGTGGAGCGCATCTCAGTCTCTTCCAACCATGCGTTCTTCATAATCATAATATCCTCTCGAATTCTCTCATCATCGGTTATACCCCGTAGCTTTCGAATCGCAGCCTCGGCCTTATCGTCCTGTCCCTTGGAGATGTAATAGCGAGGAGTCTCTGGTAGGAATATCAATCCCACGGACATCATGACTGGAACGACAAACATGACCGCAAGAGGGATCTGGTACGACAGGCGACTAAGCATGCTCTGAGTTCCGTTGTCGACAGCAATACCGACAAGAGCACCGATGTTGATCTGCAAAACGACCAGGCCAATAGCTGCACCTCGAAGATACGCTGGTGTCGACTCGCCAATATAGATTGCCGAAAAGGTACTGTAGAAGCCATTGGAGAATCCAAGCATGATACGACCGAAGTATAGTGCGGCGAGATGCGTGCTTCCCATTTGTGCGGCGACTGAGACGATGCCAAAAAGTGAAGCAATCCAGAGACCGACTCGAGGGCTGATGAAACGACCAAAGTTGAAGATCAAGATACATGCTGCTAGGGCGCCGAGACTGATGAGACTTTGCAGGAGGGTCTGGACTTTTGTGGTGATGTTGTAGCCGATTGGGTTCGTGGGCTGTTTAAAGTACGGTCAGAGTCTTCCATGTAGGGAAATGGCTGGAGAATAGACTTACATCAGCATAGCCAAAGACGATGAGAAAGCCCGGCATGGATTGGAAGCCAGAAACAGCAGCTGAATCAAATCCATATTGGAACTGGGCTAAGGCGATGAAGAAGCAAATGGCGATCAATCGCTTCTCGCTCAACAGCGAATTGAGTTGACCCCTAGCAGAGGCTTGTTGTGCCTCCATGTCGGTAGTGATTTTTTAGACAACAGATAATGATGTGCAATCAAAGAGAGGACTTTGCATTTGTGTGATTGTCCTTGCATCAGAAGTGGAGAGGAAGGATCAGCGATATATCCTTTTATCACCAACGCTGCACGTTCTGGGCCCTGTTAGACGCGTTTCCCCAGATCTTTACCCCGCGATCTAACACTCGGCGCGATAACAAAACTCGGCTTGGCTTTAGAGGTGCATTCCCCAGCTTTACAGGGGTTAGTGGTGAATTTGGTGCCATCGGCGGTATGCATCCGACAGAACACAACAGCCGAACTGTCAAGGCCGATAATCTCCCCCCCTCAGCGGAGGCTGACAGCCACTCCCGATGTAGCTAGTCTACAGGTATAAGACCTGCTGGAGATCCAATGGGCTTCAGAAGATACCGATCAGTAGACTGCTATTGTTTACTGTACATTCAGTTCCCTGTTCTTCAGCATACCAAATTGACGCGTCGCTGGTAGCGAAATCAGTGGCAGCATGGATACCGATAGTGTCATGAAACAGCTTCAGGCTATGGAGGCCAAGATTGAAAAGCTCACAGGTAATATTCTTCTTGATTATTTACATGCTTTGACTAATGTTACGTGTTGCAGCTGAGGCAGAGGTACGAAAACTGCAGCATATCTACGGATATTACCTTGACAAATGTCTTTACAAAGAGGTATGTATACCCTCCAACCAATGTGATCCCAGCTTCCACATTACTAACACGATAAGGTGGTGGATCTGTTCTCAGACTCACCAGACGCATACGTACAGTTCCTAAATGGTCGCTTTAGAGGTAAAGACTCGATTCGCCGTCTTTTCATCGACCGCTGGTCCAATTACTTCGTCGGCGGCCGCAACGGCCCCATCCACGGCTGGCTTCTAGACCACTTCATCGGCCAAGACGTCGTCGACTTCCAGCCCGGCACAAACACCGCCAAGTACCGCGGCAGAACCCTCATGAGCGCCGGCACCCACAAGACGCTATCCCCCGACTACCCCGGCGGCCAGCGTCAGTGGTGGGAGGGCGGCGTCTACGAGAACGAGTACATCAAGGAGGACGGTGTGTGGAAGATCTTCCGGCTGCGGTACCATCCTTTCTGGCACGGAAGTGTTGAGAAGGGGTGGCAGGATGCTGATCGGTTTGTGCCCTTGTTCAAGGAGACGTATCCGGCGAATCCGCAGGGCCCGGATGAGCTGTGGGAGGGCGGGGATTTGTGGCCTGATACGAGGGTTGTGCCGTTTCATTATGTGCATCCTGTTACGGGGAGGCAGGTGGCGGATGAGGATTTGCAGGCGCCTAAGTGGAGGGAGCCGGCGAGTAGTGCGCCGCCTGCAAGGGTTATTGATGACTGGACTGTATGATAGACATGCATTAAACACGATGGCTCCAGTAATAAACACTGCACTTTATTTAAAGTGTTATTATACTGACATGCATTATGCTATCAATACCGAGAAGTCGCATCTAACTCAATGGAGCGTGGTTTAGGATGAATTTATGACCCAGTCGACGTCGAGCAAACTCCACCATCAATGAATCGAACAACACTGCTCATTCCATTAACAAGCTATATTCCATCCTGTCTTTCTACATTAAACCATTACTAAACTTCCAAGGCTCTTTTGCCGCTTGTGTCGAGCGCCATCTCCCAGGCGAATCGCACCAGCAAGGGAGGGCAAAAGGACACTGTAACGCCTATCACAAGCGACATAGCGACATAAGGCCTTGGGCAAACTTGGCATAATCTAGTGGATATTAGTAGATATCTGATAAAAGACTTTTTGGCACCTTGATTTGATGTCAAATGTTTTCTTACGACCGGAGCACAGAACGGTTACGCGTCTTTGACGTGTGATTCTAATTTGCTACCCATCGGGTCTACAAGACAACACATGCTTATCGCCCTGGATAATATTGCGATCTAGTTGCATTCGCTACCGAAGCGAATATTTGGTGGCTTGAATAGCGATAAGCAGGGTGAGGTCCGGGCATCTACACTCCGAAGACGAAAGAGGGGTTGGGACCCGTGACCATGGCTTCGTGGTCATCGGAGGTATGGCTCCGAACCTCAACAGCCAGCCACATCATTTCTCGGAGCAAGGGTTAATAATGCGGGGAAGAGGAACGAGACAAGCCCCAGGACTCTGATCGGCAAAGAACCCCCCATCTCATGTCGAAGCAATCGATCGGCTAATGTTACTTTTGTGTAGGTGCCGTTGCCGCTAGATGGAATATGGTAAACGGCATGACTGGGAGGAATCTCAATTGTCATATCATAATTGTCCCCGATAACTTATGCAATTGACAATAATCATCTATTTGCGACACTTTTAGCTATGAAGTCAGTATCGCTCTATGTTCTGGTAGCCTGTTGTTTGACTCTCGGATGGGTCTTTTTGACCCTTGTCAAACACATTCGTTCCCCCGTACGACGAGTGCCTGGACCTTTTCTTGCACGGTTCACAAGACTATGGCTCCTCAAGGAAGCATACTTTGGGACATACCCCAAGACCAGCATCGAGCTTCATAGAAAATATGGTCAGTTGGTTCTTTCTCTTTATCAACTCGGTCTGATAGTTATCCCAGGACCTGTCGTGCGCATTGCACCGAACGAGTACAGCATCGATGATCCTGCGACAGCCAAGATCATCTACGGCAGTGGTAGGGGATTCACAAAGGTCCGCCACGCACTGGCATGATGGTATCAAAGATAACTAACGCACTTAAGCAGTCTCCCTGGTATTGGGCCAGCGGCAATCCTTTCAGTTCACTCCCCAACATCTTCGTCGAGCCGAATCCTCACATCCACGCCCAAGCCAGACGAAAGGTCGCGGCAGCCTACTCAATGACCAACTTGGTCCAGCTAGAACCCTTCATCGATAAATGCTCCGCTGTTCTTCGGGATCGATTAGAAGAGTTTGCTCGGTCTGGTACCGCCGTGGAGATATCACACTGGATGCAGTGCTATGCTTTTGATGTAATAGGCATGATGACGGTGAGATGCACAGTCGTTGTTATCCTGTTACAATTTACTAAGTCTGGCAGCTCGGTAAACGTTTCGGCTTTCTAGACTCTGGTGAAGATATACAAGGGATAATGTCGTCCCTGAGCCAGTACCTGGTTTACTGTTCCAATGTCGGAGTGTTTCCGGAGTGGCACAAGACTCTGTTCCGTCGACAAATGCGATCAAAGAACGTATCAGGTTTGACGCATGTCAACGAGTTTGCTGATGCACAACTGGAGGACAAGCGTGAGAAGGTCCATGCAGATGATATACCCTATCCCAATGTAGCAGAGGACTTTGTCACCAAGTTCCTACGCCTCCAGGCGCAAGATCCAGCCAAGATTACCAACGCAGACATCAGTTCTGTGTGCAACATGAATATTGGCGCGGGGTCTGACACAACATCTATCAGTTTGACTTCAATCATCTTTAATCTAGTCAAGCACCCCAGGGTTCTTCAGCAGCTCCGTGCTGAGATCGAACAGCACGAGAGTCAAGGAACAATATCGGATCCAATCAAATTCGCTGAAGCTAACCAACTTCCCTATCTCCAAGCAGTTATAAAAGAAGGTCTCCGAATGCATCCTGCTACTGGCCTCAGTCTGGGCCGGGTCGTTCCACAAGATGGTGCGACTTTGGCAGGGCAATACTTTCCTGCAGGGGTATGTACTCCAACATATGAATGATGATTCATGATGTATTTTAACTATGATAGACTGTCGTTGGCATTAATGCTTGGGTAGCCCATGCCAACACCAAAGTATTTGGTCATGATGCTCACGTATTCCGACCCGAAAGATGGCTCGATTACCCAGAGCTTGTCAAAGAACGTGAAGCATATTTCATGACAGTAAGTGACATACTCAAAACACCTTCGGTTACTGTATTCTGACTCTGGACTTCAAAGTTTGGTCAAGGATCTCGCACATGTCTGGGCAAGAACATCAGCCTCATGGAGCTTTCAAAAGCCGTTCCGCAAATAGTTCGACACTTTGACTTTGCTCCAGACACAGAGTCTGGAGAGCCAGAATACGCCACAGAGAATGTTTGGTTTGTAAAAATTAGGGAGTTTTATTGTAAGGTCTACAGTAGATATAGGCAGTAATGGTACAAGTAATAGTCTTGGGGGACAGTATAGTCTTGAGAAACCATATTTACAAAATTGCCTTGTATTCCACCCGTGATTCCTAGAGCTATTTTCGTAGCGTCTTGTCACGGCCGTACTGAACAGTCATTCTATCGAATCGCCGACGTACAAAGGGAAAAGCAAGAGAGCCCACAAATGACATCAACACATCGTAAAGGGTGCTATCGCGAGGGCTTGGGCCCCGCATGTTGTTCAATGTCAGGTCAGTCGTCATGTCAGTTGTGATGATATACCGCCCCTTCCTGATACCCCTGAAGATCTTTGCGGCTATGTCCTCGGCACTCTGTATGTTTTTAAGCAGCTCCTCCGTGTCCGAGTAGTTTGAACCTTCCATGTTCTTAAGAAGCTCTGGTTTCTTCGCTTGCTCCATCATGAACGAATCCGTGATGAAGGCCCCCGGAAAGGCAATGTGCACACGATACATGCTCTCGTCACCGTATAGGAGTAGCTCTTGGCGGAGAGTGTCTGCTAATGCTCGCACGGCAGTCTTTGGCGGTGTGTAAGCGGTGTAGCCTGGGAGAGCAACGAAAGCAGCGCCGGATGCGATATATACCAAGCGTCTGGTGCGACTTGGATCCGGCTGTTGAACCCAACGCTGCACACACCACTGTGTGATGAAGAGGGAAGCATGGTAATTAGACGAAAAGCAGGTCGCGAGCGATTCCGGTGCAAGGTCTGCAAGGAAGCCTATTTGATCTGGAGTAGTGCCACCAACGCTGCAGATTAGCAAGTCTGGCGTCGCATTGTGCTCCGACATGGCATTTCTCAGCTATGTAATTGATTAGCTCAGGCTGCCAGCCATGTAAAGATGTTCTTGTTTTCCTCACAGCAGCGTGATCGCTAAGATCAACAGAAATGGTATGAACAGTCTGCTCCTCTGAGAGACGGGCGGTCATGATTTCTCCCTTGGCCTCCTGGAGGGTCTTGGGGTTTCGAGCAAGAATGACGACGCTAGCCCCTGGTAGTGATACTATCAGAACAAACCGACCACTGGGCTTGCGGTAATCAGGAACTCTTACCTTTTTTCGCAACCTCTACCGCCATGATTCTGCCCAGACCTCGAGATCCACCTGCGATACATACCGTCTATTAAAGTTTCAGCGCCCTCGTTTCTTCTAGTCGTTAACAATAGGTGCATACCTGGCCAACCAACATATCTCGGCCTGCCATTTTAGAAGTGTGTATTGCCGTTGTTCCAAAATGGACATTCTCATATATGAAAAGTGAATTGCAGATTGTTGCGGAGTACTGATAAATAACAACATAGCCGGTACTGAATGCATAGCTCGGCCTTCCGCGGATCGGACCAAGGTGGGCCTCATTGGTTGATCACGCACGGGGCTAGGAAAGTCGGCTCCCTCGGGTCCCGGTCCTGTCAATTCTCAAACTCTCGTGGAAGCCGGGGTCGGGCGGGGGCTGGAGAATCCTTGCCTAGATATTATAACGTACCTCCATAAATAAAGGGTTGACAAATCGGAACCCGTAATTCCTCGCGACTACTTGTCCAGTAGTCTGGCTCTAACCAAGTAGATAAGTAAGAGGAAGCCTTAAAAGCTGTCCTCCAAATAGTTTAACACTTTGGCATTACTCAAGACACAGAGTCTAGAAAACCCTATCACGCAGAACAGTTAGTTTGTCAAGATTATAGAGTTTTATTACAAGGTCTACAGTAGACATAGGTAGTGATAGTACATAACAGCTATTCTTGGAGGACTGTTGATCAAGCACGACCATCATTATGATGGCCCAAACGGGAAGATGGAAGAGATGTCCATCAGATTATCCAGGAATCCATTGTCGACGACTATATCTGCCATGTCGAGCTCGTTCAACCACGTCATCGCTAGTTGATCCGTGCTTTGGTCAAGTGAAATCCTGTGCACCATTAATATCACCCCGCGGGAGCTTGGGAAGGCCCTACATACCGTTGTAGAGGTTCAGTTACCATCTGGGGATATCCCAAAGCCTCTGAAGGCTGCAGCGTGATATTCGATGTATCTTCGACCCCCTCAGCAAGTCCACACTGCTGTAACTGAAATAATGTCTCCGGAATGAGATGCTTTGGGTACCCAGATACGCTGATAGCCAGTAATATTCGCAGACACTGCTTCGCACGAGCTTGATGGCCGTCCATGTGATATAGTCCGCAAGCAGCAACAATGACCTGAAGCGCTTGTAAGCCGAAGAGATAGTCGGCCATTACCAGGCTGGAAGCTACCTTATGAAGGACCATGCTTTCTAAAATCTCAAACGTTGACTCAGCCGCAGATACACAGGTCTTGGCAAGCGTAGCAAATATGGGTTGCTTGACTCTCTCGACGTGCTCGATGCCCTGTAAAAGATTGCACAGAAGGAAAGGTTTGGTGACGAGCATCATGGTGCTCCAGTAGCGAAGATGTAGGAGAGATATAGAACGTCTGTAGGATAGTGATACTGACGGTGATAGATGAAGATGAGGCGGTACGTGCTCTAGCCAGTCTTGCAGTGCACTTATGGAATCGTCCAAGTGAGCCCTCGATAGCTTTTGCCCGCCATGTACAGGCCCATCGTAGAGGTTCTGCCGAATACTCTGCGTTATTTGGGCGAGACGTATACACTGCTCGAGATATCCGTTTGGCGTGTGGGAACCTGGGCTGACAACCTGAGACGTGTTAGAAAGGCCTTGTGGGCTCGCTCAAGCTAAGTACATACGAATTCCGAAGGTAGAGGCGGCTTCCAAGAAGTCTCGTTGGGTGGACTGTTCATGCTTGGCTTTCCCAATGCCAGAGAGAGATCTTGATCAACAAGATACAAGGTCCACCAAAGGCGACGAGCATGTGCTTGACTTACTACTCGGCTTTTGGTGGAGTATTTGTCGAGGTGGAGACCGAGAGAGAACGCGATGCGAACTGCGAGTCCAATGTGAAGGTATGCTGAGTTGGTGAAGCCGTTGGACTGGAAGGCTAAGGACTAGAGATAATCAATCGCGTAAGTAATGGTAGTAGCGATTATGAAACAGAGAGGGACTTACCAGCACTATCAAAGCTCTGATACTGTCAAGATCTGCTTCGTCACAAACCCTCGTCACCAGAGACTTGGCCATCTCCAATGAATCATGCGCCCTCTGCCCGTTGACCAACCCATTAGGCGATGGTTCACACGAAGCGCACAACGCTACTATCCCATGAAGTGAGCAAAGCCACGAAGCAGTCATTTGCGCATTATCACCTGAGTAAGTCGTCTCAAGTCGGGTATAGAAGGATTCCGCAGAGTATATCCAGTACAAGCAGTGGACCTGCTCAAAGAAGCGAGCTGCACAAGCGGACAACAAATCTTGGGAGGGGAATTGGCATGGATTCCCAGGTGAAGATGCGACATCCGTTAAGGGAGATTTGACTGATGGTGGACTGACTTTGAGCATTCCGGGTATTTTATCCTTGTCCTTTTCTTTGCTTCTTGTCCCTGCGCCCATTCTGAGCATCCATGACCTCACGGCGCTGTTGAAGCTGGCGCCTGACTCAGCTCCCATGTAGCCTGCACATGTTAGAAGTGGGCACGGGCGATGTGTAGCTAGGGAACTTACGATACTCTCCATGGGCATCGGCTAGCAGACAACCCAGGTCATGGTGCAGATTGACAATCTCTGGCAACAATATCTCTTCCTCTTGACTTTCCTCTACATCATGCAGCAGAACCTCGCCTTGATCTATGGTTTCATCCCCACAATCAATGAGTGGTGCTTCTGCCGACACTTCAATAAGCGACATTGTCGGCGTTGCGATGTCAGTCTGGGTCTTGAACGCCGGCTTCTTATTCTCATCAATCAATCGTCGCAGATTCGGTATCGTCAACTCCTCATCCGGGAAGCAATTACTGCACAGTTCACGCAGCAGACGATATTCCTCTTCAGAGACGAAGTAGAAGGGCTTCTGCCGCCGCTTCTCCATATCCACCGAGCAAACCTCATCGATGCTGCGGCAGTAATCGCAAGGGCCATCGGCATCTTGACTCTGCGTCAGTCTCCCCTCATCCAAGCGTTGCAGTCGACATACCAGGTTTATTGCACTTGGAGAAAGGGTTAGTGAGACGTACAATGCGATAGGCTCGGGAATAGTTACCTTTGTCTTCCGCGATTTGCAGCGATCGCAGCTGATGGCCGTCCGACTGACCCTCGATTTCTTTGTGACTTTAGAGCTACGCGTCGACATGATGTCTTACGGCACCGTGGCCTGGCTACAGGGCAGTGAGCAGAGGCAAGATGCTGTTGAGAACAGTCGCAACTTGGGAGAGACGAGGTTTGCCGGGGTCTCCACTACCCCAGACTCTAGATCGCCACGGGTTTGCGGGGGTCATAAACTGAACTGCAGGTATTGGCTAATCGGTTAGGCTTAATTGAGCCCCCTATCAACTGACCAGGGCTTCCCCGCACCTGCCCAAACCTATCCTACCAGCTGGGTTTCAATTTCCTAGCTATGCCACAAGCAATAATTATACTTATCGCTTTGGGAATGGTCAAAATATGCGGGGAACACTGAGCTCGGCATAAAATAGCGGCAATTGCATCATTTCACCAACTCTAACTCTGACTTTGAGAAGAGCTGCTATATGACGCCAGGAAGCTCTACTGCAGACCGGCGCTTTTAGTAGGCGCATCAATACCCCTCTCATTCGAGTTCAATCTGTGGCGACAGTATCACAGAAAAGGCGAGTCAGCATGCTTGACTACAACTCCCATTATGAAGGCAATGGCATCGTAAAGCTTAGGGCATTCTACGTCAAGCCTCAGGGCCTAAATGCCTAATTATTTGTACTAACAGGTTTGCTGTTCTAGCTATTTTCGACGCTACCTGACGAGTTAGCATTTGCGAGGCATTAGCCTCCCAGGAGTCATCTCGCTTAAACTCCCTGTCATTTCTTGTCTCCAATTACTGATTATTTCTCTTCACTAACTCATGCCCACTCTTGATCATCTAGTCTATCTTCAAGTTCCGATGCACCATTCACCTGCTCTCTTAAATGTCGCTGAAGTCTGTCTTTACTCGGGGTCACCACTGACCGAGCGCTCGATTCCATAGACAGAATAAGTTCATCAGGAAATGGTTGACGAACTTGGATAGTTCTCGTAGGACTTGTCACCAGAACCTTGACTGTCGCATTTGTCTTTTGTTCTTGTGAAATTCGAAGAATTGTTACCAAGACATCAGCCATGCTCTCTTTGAACTCCTCTCGCTCATAGTACACGATGCCATCGATTAAGCAAACCAGCAGAGTCGATCTTGGTAGCTGGAAGACGATTCGCTCAAACAAGCAGCAAAGCTCATGGATATCACCTCGGTAGAGTAAATCCGGTCTCACGTCATCGGCTGATATCGATGTGCTAAAGTCATACTGGCAGAGGAGCTGACATATGAAGCTTTGGATGATGGCACGACCACCAGTGTGCTCATCTTCAACACAGTTGTCATGTAATCCACAGTAGAATACTAGGTGGATACACCTTAAGGAATTGCTTCCGAGAGAATCGGCCAAGGATGCGCATAACAGCGTTAACCCTGATACTCGTCGTCTGCTGTCGTAATTTCCATGTACAAGTAGCTGTGATGAGCGAGGGGAGACAAGCCACTCTTTTAGCTGTGCAGTATGTACGAGCTGCTGAGCATGTGCTTGTTCAATGGCAGGTACTCGCACGTGTCTTGCCCTGTTGATGCGTTCTATATCCCTTACTCTCAGGTCGCAGATATTGATCCAGTCCAGAAGGTCTTGCGGGTTGACGTATTGCCCAAAATCCACTCGCGCCATGGGGGGAATGGGCGAACAAGGACGGGAGTATCCGTATGCCATCCTCTCCATTTCGCTCACTATGATTCAATCAGCGACTAGTTGAAAAGGCCATCCCGATGCCATTGATACCTCTATAGTTGTTTTGGAACTCATTAAAGAGATTCAAAATTGATGTTTTTAGGGAGTGCTGGAATTCCTCAAGCTCCTGTGACGTCGCCATCCCTAGAAGGGCATGTTGTTAGTACCTAGAGTCACCCATGGAAGCTTTCAACCTACGGTCTAAAACCATATGCAATCCGTTGCTCGTTTCATACTTTGCTGACATGTCGGCTTCGGAGATGAGGTTTTCACTCTGAGTTTTAATCGCAGCCAGACTTTCCGTAATCCTTTGCTGGTAACCTTCCGGATTGAAAGTGACAGCTATCACTCTTTTGCCTAAAAATATGTAAGGTCATTACACCTGATGGGACACGGTTGAAGCACTGTGAGTGGGACAACGTACCAGGACTTTTGATGAAGAATGAAATCACACATTCAATGGCATGGAAGACTGCAGCAATCAAACCGACGGCGGCCTTCTCAAGATTCTTGTCCTTCTTGTATATGTGGAGAAACCCCTCAACTTGCTTGAACACTTTGTCAATATCATCGAAAGAACTAAGAGCCTCCTCTCGCACTTTTGCGGCTTTCTTGGCTGCCTGAAAAATAAGAAAAAAGTTCAGTCAGGTCTACCACTAGCAATTAGAATCACTCTAACTCACCTCAAGGAGGACTTGAACAGCTCCCAATACTGGAGTTACATAATCGATATTGGGCACGAACTTGGTAGCGCCAATAACAGGATCGACATTGTCGGCAAGCTTTCTATATACTCGTGTGAACGTGGCTTTGAAGCCCTTGTCTTTCTTGCTGTACGAATCCTTAGCCTTTTCAAGTTGATCAAAGACGCTTGTACAATCTGTCTTATCGCGGATCTTGAATTCCTGCTTTATATCAGGTTCTGTTGGGTGATTTTCCTTGAGTAGATCCATGGCAAGAGGAAACAACGTATCCCAAAATTCAAGTGCATCCATGGGCTCTGCCGAAAGATGCCTTCGTGGAATTTGCACATTTTGAGGTGTTGTCGGGCGCGGACCACTTGCTGTAGTAACTAACGACTGTGAAGAACAATGTTCTTCGCAAACTATATAAGCTCCTAGGCTTGGATCGTATCGTGATGGTGGCGTCGCAAATGCAGGGTGATATGAGTCCAAGCGATTGTCAATGAAATCAACCGCTGGAGGCTGCAAATTGATGCTTGGAATGTGAGACCATGATGGCTCCATCTCGGTGTGGGTAGAAGTGAATTAGTTGATGCAAGAATCAGGAAACGGGCGCCGCTCTCCTAAAATCAAGCATAAGACCCGCTCAGAAGGTTACTGTCCAAGACGAGAGTTGCATTGTCCATCTTATCGTACCAGGACTCGCTCGGAGGCTCGGGAGTCAGGTGCGGCTGAAAAGTGTTGACGATCTATCATAAAACCACCTCACGCCCTTATACATGAACCAATGACAAGGGAGCACGTTGCCGCACGGTCGTGGAGGGAAGGAGAAAATATGCAGGTGAGACGGAAGCCGAGCGCCATTCTTGACCTCTTATTGAACGGTTATCTGGGCGAAGCGCTTGCTTTTGGGATCTTTTTGAGGCCCCCAAGAGCGATTTACAGGACGACTGCATATCGGCTTACGTAGGCGAGCAGGTTACCCCTTTGGTTGAAAAATGCATCCGAAGAAACAGGCCGAGCCTTTTCTTTGCTTTTCGTTGGTAGAGAAGGCGAATCAGAAAGCAGGACACTTGCAGGCTACCCCATGAAGCCCTTGCCATGGACTTTCCAATCGTCCATCTGCTGACTTCAACTGATTGGTGCAAATTGATGTTGTTTCAGCCAGGCTTATCTATGCTGAGACCGATATAGATGTCTATTATCCCCCCATTCCCGCATCTTTCTCATCTTCCCGGTTTCTCTATGCGATTTCTGAAGCTTTCTTATGGGATCATTCAATATGGCGACTTCAGATATACCCCTGGACGACACCCCTGATCCTGTTACATTTAGTCCACTTGGGGAAGGTGACAGGGAGCCTGATCTTCCTGTTGCTCAGCATGATAACGGTTCTGCAACGCACATGGGTCCGACGGAACGAGATGGCCCGGTCTCTCAAGATCTAGGATCGAATAACGAGGGAGTGAACTCCAGCGCCCCAGCTACAAATGACCGCCAAAGTTCTCATGAGTCTCCCTCTGACCTGATGCACGAAATTCGTGCTTTGCAGAGTAAACTCCTTCTTCTTGAAGGGAAAGTAGGAGACGGATCTGGCGTTACTCACAATGACTCAGCGAGGAGTGACGGAAAAAGATTTAGCCATGTTGCAGACGAACGACAACTCCGTAAGCAGATTCGGAGGGCTCAGTCTGCCAGAAAATGGGTCGCAGAAGCAGAAAGCATCGCTAATGAGACTCGAGATGAGCGAGTTGACTACGGCCAGGAAGGCGACTTCATGCACTGGATTTCACCTTCAGGGAAAGCAACGGACCAAATTCCCGGCGGAGAAGGAATTGGGCAAGGAGGCACGAATTTCCAATCTGAAAGAGAATATAAACTTTGGGAACATGTTCCTCTTGAGCCACGCCGTGGTATTCGTCCTCTAACCTCGCTGCGACCACATTACTCACGAAAGCTGGGACCACCTAATGAGTGGGATACATCAGACAGCGATGAGTGGAGCAGCGATGGTTCACTAAAAACACGGGACTTTGAATAATTTCGCGCGAGACTCCGTGGAGACTTTGAATGGGAGCTTGACCGCCTTAACGCTCAGAAGAGCAGATTCGAAAAGTACAAGAAAAAGAAAATAATTAAAGCTAAGAGAGAAGAGGAAGCAAATCGCAAGCATGATCCGGCCGAGGCAATGGTTGGAGAAGAAGAAAGGAGAGACGAGAGTGATAAGAATCTTGCTATTGTAGCAATTCTTAACCCCCTGGAATGGCGAGAATTCAGAGTCTCTCATAGAACTCTTACCAGATCCTCTTCTCTCATTGATATTCTTGTGGGGGAACCTCAGGTACTGGATCAGTTCTTCGATCATTATCGCACCAAGGAAAAGGCTACTTCGCATCGTTCAAAGGCAGTTGAGGCACACCAAACGCAGAAAGGGGAAAACCTAGCACATACCGTTGCTTCAGATGGGCAAGCACCTCTTCCCGAGCGAATTAGAATTCAGTCTAAGGAGCTCATCAAGACTCTTCGAATTATACATGGCTCTGATCTATCCTCTGGAGACATTCCTACGGGCTCATTGGTCATGCTACGTCCGTACCGCATGCTGACGTACTATGAGAGTGAAATCCGACAATGGCATTCACGATTGGAGAAGAAGTTTCGAAAGTCTAAGTCGCTGACAGTTGAGGATGCAGCCACAGACAAATCGATGGCTGTAGTGGGAGAAGAAGCAGCCGGTAAGTTGAAATCTTGTTTCGGCTTTCTGTTTCTCAGTTGAAAGATATCAGAAAGGATTTGGAGTATTGTAGGCTAACCTCGCTTTTGCAGGTGACGAAAAGGATGATGAAAGGTCTACTCAAGAGGAGGCCTCTGACAACCCAGATCCTGAGGGCTATAGCAAATCTGAGACAGCCCTGGAGCATTTGAAATGCCTGCTCGAGTTCATGGACAAGTACATCCTGAAAAGACAGGAATTCCTTAAGAGTTCAGCCTGTGAAAAGATATTCTTCTCTGACCTATGGCATTTGTTCAAGCCAGGAGACCTTGTCATTTCTGCCGATGGCAAGCAGGCCTACCAGGTCTTCAATGTGATCTCCCATCCTCACGTTGGAACAGACCGTTGGTCCAAGTTTACCAGGGACATGGGAAACTCTTCAGACGAGTCTATTGAGGATGATATTTCCGTCCAGTGCGTCTTTATTCATTTTGATGGCCAGCAAATTGGTCCCGTGTTGAGGACCTTCAGTATACCAAAGTTTGACGGCGAAAAGCCTGTCACTTCGTTAAGTATATACCCTCTCCGATTCCACGTTCGAAAGAAACTGGATAGACAGATCATGAAACTCAAGCAGTCTGAGGAACAAGTTGACGAAGCCGTGAACCACGGGGTTACAGAACTTCAAGAAGCACTCGTTGAAAGGGGAAAGCTATTCACTGAAGTCTCAGCTGTCAAGCATATGTACTACTCTGGCCTGACGGTTGACACGCGCGATGAAGTCCAGAGCCAGGTCATGATCGACTTCGCAGAGGCCTTCATGATAGAGAAAAATAAAAGTTGGAAACCGGACCTGAAGCAGCTAATTGGGTTTATTGGAACGGAGGATTCAAGTCGCGAGGCGCCGTGTAAAGCGCTTTGTTGCACTAACGAAACCGTGCACAACGATGTCTATGTGGATAAAAAGCGCCATCACAACTTCATGAAAGTAATGATGAGTCGGGTCGAGGATGGCGTGGACGACTTACCGCCTGCGAATATATACCCTCGTCCTTTGGAAACTCTCAAGACAGGAGAGGGTAAGTTGAGAAGAGATGATTTACTCATCATGTCGTACTCTGTTTTCGGATTCGTCCTGCGTGATCGGTCGTGGGGTAAGCCAATCACTACTCTCAATCACCTCAACTCGAGGCCTCCAAGCTAACTTCAAAACAGCTCAGCTGGACTTGGCCCATCTCTCTCACGTCACTGGCTCGGTTGATGATTCTGTTGCTATTAGTGATGACGAAACCGAGGATGATAAAACCGCATTTGGGCAACTCGTCCTCCCTCCAGGCCACAAGAAGATGGTGCTCTCACTGATATCCCAACACTTTCGGAACAAAGCAATGCAGCGGGAAAGGCAAAGGGACGAACAGGTTGATATTGTTCGTGGAAAGGGTAAGTGTCTGTATAAATCCTCTGTAAATTTATCCTAACATCCAATGCTACACAGGAAAGGGACTGATCATCCTCCTTCATGGCGCCCCGGGAGTAGGAAAAACAACCACAGCTGGTAAGGGCAATAGAAAGCTTACGGCCTCTAGCTTTCTCTCACTGATAGAAACCTGACTAACAAACATGGCAGAGGGTGTCGCTGAGAAGTTCAAGAAGCCGTTATTCCAGATAACATGTGGTAAGTGAAATGCACTACTCCTTTGTTGCCTGCCCTGTGTCCTCTTTGCCCTCTTCAAATATATAGCCAAGTTAAAACCACAACAGGTGATCTCGGATCAACTGCAAAAGATGTGGAAGATGCCCTACAAACAAACTTCGCACTCGCCAATCGATGGGGATGTATCTTGCTTCTCGATGAAGCCGACGTGTTTCTGGCAGAGAGGCGAAGGGACGACTTTACTCGTAACGGATTGGTTGCCGGTCAGCAAATTTCTGAATCTTGATATTTTCTTGATATACTGACAAGATGGTTCACTACCATAGTCTTCCTCAGAGTTCTAGAGTACTACGCTGGAATCCTCTTTCTCACGACAAACCGCATCGGAGACTTCGACGAAGCTTTTGCCTCTAGAATCCATATGAGTCTTCACTATCCCCCTCTTGAGCTACTTTCAACTTCCAAGATCTTTGAGCTCAACCTCCAAATGATCAAAACACGATACCAAGATGCTGGCAGAAAAATTAAGATTGACAAGGATGAGATAGTCAGGTACGCTGTAGATTATTGGCAGAGAAACGACAAAGCACGACTGAATGGTCGCCAAATCCGGAATGCATGCCAGACGGCATTGGCGCTTGCAGAGTTTGATGCTCAGCCAGAGGGGAGTAAGTACGATCTCGCGGTGACATCGGACGCGAAAGTACACCTGTCGGTCAACAATATTCAGACCGTTTCAGAGGCCTACCTCGAGTTCATAGAGTACCTGAAGGCTGTTCACGGTACTGATGCTGAGACTCATGCCAACGAGGCAGGCCTCCGTGCCCTCGAGACCGCCTACTTGGCGATGAAATCTGGCGGTAGTCACAGAGGTAAGAGTTCTGGACAGGCTCCAGAAGGAAGACAGAACCCACTTGAGAAGTTCAAACTACAAAGTCCCCCACCCCGAGCTCAGACAACTGAGATGCGGCCGGAGCAAGACTATCACTCTCAGCAACATCGGCGAGGGCCTTCATACGATGCATCACAGTCTTCGATAGCGCCATACAACATGCCGCCACGAATGTCTCATCCACAATCTGGTATGCCGCCGTATGGACAAGGAATGAGCATGACTGGTCAGAACTACCTGCAATACCAAGATCCTGCCCCAGGTCAAGAACAGTTCAATCCTCCTGGAAGCCAGCAACGCCTCCCTTTACCACAGCACAGGTCATATTCTCCCTCTCCACCTGGTACGGGTCCTCAGTATCGCCCTTCGAGTGGAACGCATATAGCAGATGGTCCCTCAAGTTCAGCCATGGGTTCAATGCACGAGCGGCCAGCTGATGCATATGGTCGCCAGGATCCCAGGACGGGAAGCGTGTGGCCTCTAAATGTTAAGGGACAGCGACCGGACGATCTGCCTCAGCAGTTCACAGATCACAACCAACCATATCCTCATGCTGGAAATCCTCTTTAAGTTTTAGTATATATCTGTTGAATGAACTATGTGTTTTGAAAACAATAGCCTAGATATTACCATACTAGCAAATGCTAGTTTGTATATATAAGCCTGTAAGGTGCTATTATACTATGTATTTAAACCATAAAGCACTATATGAAAAGACTTGTGGTTGTCCGAATTAGTAACATTCCAAGTCAACAATCCTTTTAATTTCTGATTTCCTGGCTCTAGATCTACATCAGAGTCGGCCCAAGACACCGGACTCCGACCTTACTCCGCCTTGCAAGGTCAAAAACTGGCTGTTAGGTGGCTCTCTGCCGGTTACCTACGCTTCCATATTTGCGGCTATATGTACTCGGGCTATATTGAGCTACGAATTGAACGGTCTGGCGCCGAGGGCAGAACGAAAGGAGGGAAGGGCAAACAACGACACACGTGGCCCTAAATCACAAGATTACACCAGCGTAAGCCAGGTTGATTCTAGTTTAAAAGCAGCTTAGAGCCGTGTGGGTTAGGCACTGGACTGTACTAATTGCCGCCATTGTCCCTTGTCGCGTCAGGCTCAAAGTAAGGTCTCAATAGCTCAAACGCGTCACCAAACTGAGACTTCTGCACCCATTCCCATTTGATCTGCTTCTCGATCTCGTTCATCTCATAATGCTTCATCAAGCTCGCCAGAATGGTTTCATCACCTTCCTCCGCAGCGATCGTAATGGCATCCCAAATATGCTCTTGTCGGACACCCCTCAACGTAAAGCTCGCCTCCAGAAATAGCTCGGCAGTCCAGTGGCGGCCCTGCCTGGCAGCAATGACAAGAGGTCGCTCATCCGACCACTGATCCATAAAGACGTCCGCGCCGTTCTTGACGAGCATTTCCAGTAATCTATCGTTATCCTCAAAATTATCGGGCTCACACCCGCTGAGCGCACATAGAAGCACGCGATCATCCATGTTGGGATCTGCCCCTCGCTCAAGCAGTAGCTTCACAACATCGTCATGGCCCCTCTCCGCCGCCCAACTCATCGCAGTTAAGCATTGCGTCTCGTCTTGCGCGTTGGGGTCCGCGCCCGCATCGAGAAGGTGTTCTACGATGTCTCGGTATCCAAGCATAGCCGCGTGCAAAAGCGGCGTAAATTCTTCGTTGTCCCTCGCATTTGGGTCTGCTCCGTGCTTCAGCAGCAGAGCCACGGCTTCGTCGTGGCCCCGTTCAGCCGCGACCATCAGAGGAGTCCATCCCTCATCGTCTGCCAATTCCACATCTGCACCGTTATCAAGCAGAAGCGACATTATCTTGATGTTTCCTCCAAGAGAGGCTCGGCAAAGCAGCGTCTGTCCCTTCTCATCCTGTTTGTCCATAGAAGCACCCTGACGCAATAGGCTTGCTACTATCTGCTGAAACCCGAGCTCGGTCGAGTGTGAAAGTGATGTTTGCTCGTCACCGCCCCGAGAATGCGCGTTGACGGCCTTTTCTAAGAGTTCCTCAACGACATCCAGACGCGCTTCTTTTAGGGCTTCCAGAAGAGCTATTTCTAGATAGAGCTCTCCGTATGGGTTCGGCCAGTTCAGCCTCAGGTAACCCATGGCATCTTCCAAAGGACTGAGGCTCGGCTGCTCTGACTGTTCTTTTGTTGGTATAGGCTGCCAGAAAGGTACTTCTGGATAGAGGTCCTTGTACTGGTTCACGTCCAGCTTCAGACGGGAAATGGCATCCTCCAGGGAACTGAGGTCCCCATGCCCCGATTGTTACGTTGGTTGCATGGTGTTTTGGTACGTCTTGGTAGAGTCGAATAGGTTTCTTAATTGTTCTTCGAGCAAGATTCTCTCTATTTGAAGCTTCTGAAATGTGCTTGGACATGTCAAAACCCCTGCAGGTGCCTGGCTATGACCCACATAGTCGGATGTCGCCGGTGCTCACGGACGCCGTGCCATACTATATTTGACAAGTCAGAGGAGTCGTACCCACCAGATAACAGACCGGTATTGCCAAAACAAGGTAGGAATACGATGGTCTTTGAACTAAGTCTGCTCTGTCTAAAGTTTGTTTTCGCTCAGAGTTGAACGCCAAGGTCTACTAAGAATACGGCAAGATCCCGATATGGCAATTCGTCATTTGATTGAAGTTTCATCTCATTTATCCTCCACTGGTAGTATCATAAGTGGCAACCATGACTAACGTGACCCTTTTCTCTGACTGGAGCCGGCTCCTTAGTCAGGCGCATCATTCCCTAGACCATCATCTTCTCAGTGTGGTTGAAACCTCAAACCAACTGAGTGTTGCTATCTGTTTTGACAAGCCTGGCGCGCATCTTCGCTGCATCTCTAGTGAACCAAGCGGCGACAATTATCATTCCCACAATTGCCAGCTGCAGGGAAAAAGTGACGAATCTGATGGCAAAACAGCCCGTGGTAGGATGCAAGATGGCGATGTGCGTAAATGAGTAAATAAGGTCGTAGTTCATGCGGATCAACTGAAGGACTGTGGCAGGCGCAGCAGCCATCATCATCACCTCAGCAGACCGATAGCTTATATCTTGTCGCGCATAGTAGATGTGCTTGCCAGCAGGGTACAACCAGATCAGAGTGCCAATCATTACAAGAAACATGATGATGTTTCCCGTCTTGTCCATAGCGTCGTTGTTTACGTTTTCCGGCATCGATGTATTTCTCGTTCCGCCGTATGCCGCTAAGATCGTGCCGATGGCATATATTATATTCATCGCGATCATGAGTATCCGGTTCCGTTGGCGTTTATATGGGAACAGGGGAAGTTTCAAACTAGTGCGATATTAGTCACCGTCCAAGACATCTGGACGTATAGATGTTCACATACGCTTCGTAGATCAAGCCCATAATGGCCGCTGATAAAGTACCAGTGCTGGCACCGGCGGCCACCATGGCATATGTGGTGGGAGTGTCAGGTTCGTTAAGCCGTGATAGGTAATAAATCTCCGCACTAATCCGAAAGACAAAAAAGAACATGAGTGGTGAAAGCCACGACTTGCCAATCTCTCGGTGTTTATACGCCACATATACCGCTGGGAATAACAAGGAAACGAATACAATAACGATTGTAGCGGATAGGCCGATGCATGCTGTCGTGGGAGGGCTGGGCGGTTGTGAACTGGAAGTCGACATGATGACTTGGTAAAGACTCTGTAAGTGTAAGAACGGCTCGATATTTTGTTGTCAACTCGATAGAATGTCAGAACCAACCCAAATATTTATCAGCTACAAGAGCCCTACATATCGACAATAGAATCCCTCTGCCCAGCCCCCTATCCCAGGAAAAAGGGCTGAGCCAAAACAAAGACCAAAACCCCAGTGAAACCGAGTCAGTTTCTGTGCCAACAAAACAGCGCCCAGCAGCATCGCCTTACAACTGTTTCCTAACTTTAAACGCTTCAACCGCCGGGGAGACGTCAGCAAGCGTTCCGCCGTCCAGGGCTCTTGACCTATCAGCTCGGTCGACGTGCTTCATATAGGACATATAAAGAAACACAATGCGTAATCGTGAGGCGCGGCGGGCCCTGCAAAATCATGTGGAGCCGAGTCCCGAGCGCAGATCGTCATGACTAATCGGGAGAAGTGCTACTACCGTTTACTTCCGGCCGGCGCTCGGCAGATCTCACGGCAGAGCTTCCTCGCTTATAATAGATCTTATCTCGTATATGGTAAATCCTGCCCTGGTTTCAGCGGCATAATAAACTTTAAACACGGAGGATATTGGTCTTTGTCTTTTTTACAGGGCCTCGCTTGAGTTTTAATATAGCATCGCGTGCCTGGCCTTGCTTATCGGTGTTGCGATCTGCAACCCAACCGCTTCTATCACTTTTAAGCCACCTCATGCTTGTGGATCCCAGTGATGTGACAGCCAGCCAGTATTTGCGTACATGTACTAAGTTATTTGCAAAGAGGAATCTTCAGTTTTGGCGTGGATCAACAAGCATTGGGTGGCTCAAGGAGATGAGGGACGTGACACTTGTCTATTCAGCCAGCTCAACATAACAGTCCCTTCCGAAGCACACTTCGGGCGATGTACACTACCCACACAGTCTTCGTATAAAACCCGAGGTGAAATGTCTGTGGCAGGTTTCATCAAGAGTTTGTCTTGGATCCTCTATGGCTTCCCTGTCAGCTGAAGACTCCACCAGAAACAGAGTTTGCTCCCAAACGGATCATGCATTAGCTCTGCAGATCTAAAACAGCCCTTCCCGCAAGCCTCCCACTTTCCATCTCCCTAAAGACTTCCGCCAACTCACTCAGCTTCCTCGTCTGATAGTGCACAGTAATGAATCCCCTCGCTGCCAAGTTCAGCACATCGATCGCATCCTGGCGATTTCCTAATATCGACCCAACGATCTTCAGCTGTTTCTGAACGATAGGACCAGGCATGGCGCTTGCAATAGCAACGGGTGCTCCTCCGGGCATTCCAACGCCCACCAGAGTCCCTCCAGGCCTCAAAAGTTCGAGGCCTTGAGAGTATGCTGCGTTGCTGGATGCACATACAACTACCGCGTTGGCGCCGAGGTTGTCGGTGAGCTTCTTGACCTGCGAGACTAATTCCTCGCCGGGTGTCGCAGCATCAATGAATATCTCTGCTCCGCTTTCCCTCACAACATCTTCCTTACTTCCCTGATCGATACCGACAACGCGATACCCGAAAGCCTTTGCTGCTATCTGGGTGACAAGATGTCCCAAACCTCCTCCAGCTCCCGACACGGCAACCCAATCGCCTGGACTGGCGTTCACTTTGCGTAATGCCGCGTATGAGGTCAATCCTGCGCAAAGCATTGGTGCAGCTACTTCGGAGCTCACTGCATGAGGAATAGGTGTCAGATATCGAGCTGGTACAGTGAGATATTGCTGGAATGTCCCGGGGTTGAACATGCCAGACACAGACTGTTTGGCACAGAGGCCATCCTCTCCAGCGATGCAGTAGACTCGAAACATGTCAGCTAACTGTGTAAGTGAAAGCGAGGTCACATACCGCAGCTACCGCAGATATCCCTTAGCCATTTCACTCCGACTCGGTCCCCAATCGCGAAGCCGTGTATATCTGCGCCCTCTCCAATCTGAACAACTGTCCCAACACCCTCGTGGCCGCCAATTTGAGCTGCATCCTGTGTCAGACAGGTCCACTCATAATTCACAGATCAGACTCACTGTCAGGAAGAGAAAAGGGCATTCCCCAAGAGTTCTTCATGATGGAAAGGTCCGAGTGGCAGACGCCTGAGTGAGAGCTTTTACTGTTAGGCAGTATCCCAGGCTCACAGTGTCAATAGACTTACAGTTTCACCAACACTTCTCCTGCAGATGGGCTGGGAGTCTTAATGTCTACCACCTTGGTGCTGAGTTCACCAGGTTTGTCGTAGACAGCAGCCTGGTGAGTTGACAGAGCGTTGGGAACGATCGCCATGGTGAGTTGTGATGAGTACCACCGGTTGGGAGATGAGCAAGAATACGATCTGATTGGAGAAAAGTATTACTTGTTTGTTATGACAACTTTCATATAGCACAAAATCTATTGACATATGATGTCTTCTTGCTAAATACAAAGGACTCCTGTTTAGCTCCCCTCGGCTCCATCCGACAAAGCCGGTGGAGTCTCGCCGAGTCGGAAGTATTGAAGCGATGGCTCAAGACAACCCCAGATCCCCGCTTCTCAGTACTCCAATGGAAGCTTGAACAACTTTATAGCGTTAGTCCTTCCAACTTGCTCTTTCGCGTCAGCATCCAAGTCCACAGTCCTCCACCACGCCTGTGCTTCCTCAATATCATCATACGGAGTATCTACCCAGAGATTAGCCTCACTCTGCAATCGTTCCTCATTTCGAGATTTGTTACCTATAGAGTACATGCATCTGTCGAGTCCAATTGTCTCGATGCAGAGCTTCAGGCCAGGAGTGAAGAAATTCCCTGAAGTCGTGATGTAGACATTGTGCTTGAAGTAGTAATTGTAGTCTTCCTTTGACGGGCGCGTGGCCTTTTTGCTTGGCTTGTTGTACCAGTGGCTGGCTCTCCAAAGATTCAGAGGGATGCTATACACTCGCGTTAGTAAAAGGTTACTGCCAGTGAACGGGCTCATACTTCTCTCCTAAATGCCCAGCGACGATCTTGGCGCCTGGGAATCTGTCAAAAACTCCTTTGATGGGGTCAGTCTCCGAAATCGTAAAATTGAACTGTGGCATCTCACCAGACGAGCAAAGCGCGTAGATATGGTATGAAAGATCGAGGTGGAACTGAACAGCTGCACCTTGAAGATGAGGCCGATCTCCATACAGCGATCCAGGTTGAAGGTCTTTGATCGACACGTATCTCGGATGCAAGTAAATCGGAACATCCAGCTCCTCAGCCTTCTTCCAGAACGGATCATACTTGGCAGTGTCAAAATACTCTCGTCCTGATCCTCCCTCTACGCTCTGATAGTCGTTGACAAGTGCACCAAAGAACCCCAATTGTTTGACAGCTCGTTCAAGCTCTTGCGCCGCTTCTTCGGGGTCATGCATCGAGAGAGCTGCAAGGCCGCCGAATCTCTCTGGCCTTTTCGCGACCTCGCATGCCAGCCAGTCATTGGCTTCTTTGGCTGTTTTCTCTGCAAGTTTGGGATTTGTTATGCCCTGGCATCCTGGTGCGGTCAGCGATAAGAGCATGTACTCGACACCTTCGGCATCCATAGTTGCGAGTCGCTTGTCGTGAATGTCAAGTAGCTTTGCAGCGTGCGCTTCGAGGGCTTTGTTGCTGCTGTCGCCAGGGTTGAGAATTGCAAAGGTTTCTTCGAGGAGCCATTTTGTTGATGGCGTAATGATTGCCTCTTCCACGGCGATGGTGCCTCGCTTTGGCATTTTGGTTTATGAAAGTGGCTATTGGTTGGACGTTCAGGTGATTACAAGGGACATGCAACTTTTTGGGAAAGAGAGTTGTCGCGAGGATTATAGACGAACATACAAAGTTCAGAACAGATCACGCTTCAATTCCTGGGCAATAAATTAGCAGTTTAATTTATCTCATAAATAGAAGGCCGCCATCAGGGTAACAAACTCTCCCTCGACTACTCATTGGACCTTGCCCCTCCAGTCATCTGCACAACTCATCATCTGAAACTACCCTGTACTGAGCCGAAGACGCAGCCGGAAATAGACGAAATGGAGGGGCTGTCGTGAGGGGCCATCGGCGGGATGCTTCCGATGGAGGTCTCCACTTCAGAGCCTACACAACGGAGGCCTAGAAGTGGAGATGGCCCAGCATGATCTGATGCCAGGTGCTACAAATCGAGGGCCATCTATAGAGATCAAGATAAATAATTAATGAATTAAGCCTTTGCCATAGATTGTCTTTTGCAGTGCTCTTGGAATTCATGCCGTGCTAGTTGGTTAATTCTCTTATCTCTTATCTTATCTCAAGTCACAATGGCCCACATTTTCGATGTTGCACCTCTTATCGATACCGGGTATATCGACGGGAAAAAGGTCGGCAACCAGGTCAAGTATCCAGACACTGGAACATTTAGCGGCTTCAACAAGCCATTTCGCTTAGAGGGCGATATCTTCGATCTCGAAGTATCAAGAACTATTCCGCCCGAGATCAATGGTACTTTTTACCGAGTTCAGCCAGATCATCGCTTTCCTCCCGTCTTTGAAGATGACATACACTTCAACGGAGACGGCAATATCACTGCCATTCGCATCCAAAATGGCCATGCGGACTATAAGCAGCGATATGTCAGAACAGACAGATTTTTAGCAGAGACAAAGGAGAGGAGAAGTCTCTTTGGAAGGTATCGCAATCCATTCACGGATTCAGAGCTCGTCAAGTCAGTCATCAGAACGTCTGCCAACACCAACATCACCTTCTGGAGAGGAATGCTTCTGGCCTCCAAAGAAGATGGACCTCCATACGCCATGGACCCAGTCACTCTGGAAACCATCGGGCGATATGACTTTGAAGGGCAGATCCAGTCGCCAACAATGACAGCTCATCCCAAGTTTGACCCTGAAACTGGCGAGATGATCTGTTTTGCCTATGAGGCCGGCGGAAACGGAAACGATGGATCGCGTCAGATCGCTGTCTGGACAATCGATGCCAGTGGCGTCAAGACCGAGGAAGCTTGGTACGAAGCTCCCTTCTGTGGTATGATCCACGATTGTGGCATCAGCAAGAACTACATCGTGCTTCCCATGACACCTCTGAAGTGCAACCCAGATCGTCTTCAAAAGGGCGGAAATCACTGGGCCTGGGACCCAAAAGAGGATCAGTGGTACGGCGTAGTCCCGCGGCGAAATGGAAAACCCGAGGACATTATCTGGTTCCGGTCTGATAACGGTGAGTCAATTCGGCAATATGATAAGGTGCTTACTGACATGCAGTCAGCATTCCACGGCCATGTTGCAGGGTGTTACGAAAACGAGGACGGCAACATCGTGTTCGATCTTACGGTAGCAGACGGTAACGTATTCTTCTTCTTCCCACCTGAAGATACACCAGCTGGTACCGTTGCGAAACGGAACCGCTTGAACAGTCCTACTAAGCGCTGGATCTTTGATCCCAAGAGTCCTTCGGGGACACGCGTACAGGCTAGTGAAGAGTGGGACACGAGTGGTGAATTCTCCCGTATTGATGATCGCTATGTCACGAAGAAGTATAATCACTTCTGGCAAGCAAAGATTGACGGGTCGCGAGAGTACAACGCTGCGAAGTGCGGTTCTCCAGCTGGAGGACTCTTCAACTGCCTGGCTCACTATACATGGGATGAGAGGACAGAAGATATTTTCTGGGCCGGCTCTTGTGCTACGTTCCAAGAACCATCATTCATACCGAAGAAGAACGGAGGAGAGGGTGAAGGATGGTTGATTGCATTGTTGAACCATCTCGACGTTCTACGCAACGACGTTGTTATCTTTGATGCACAGAATCTTGCTGCAGGACCTGTGGCTACGATTCATCTACCAATGAAGCTCAGGCTTGGACTTCACGGCAACTTTGTGGATCAAGCGGATATAGAGGAGTGGCAGGCGAGAAGACAGCCAGGTGGAGATGTTGGTCCTGTGAGAGCGGCCGAGAAGCCTTTGCCCTGGCAGTCGGAAGCTGACAGCATATGAGTATTGACTGGTCATTGTGAGAAGAACCGGATCCTTCGGTTGGGATTGAGATTGCATGTAGTATGGATTACTGGACTTTATTTTGTTAACAATGGATTTTAAAGTTAAGCTTGCTCCTAATGAATATTTGATGCACGTCAAAACTATAACCCCACATACGGGAACATAACAGTCGTGAGGATGTGGACTTGAAATGTAACCTTGGGCCTTGTGATCGCGCAAAAGATGATATCATCAGTTCGAATTCGATACACAAGGAATGAGTATTCCAAATAGACATATATCAGTCGCAGGGATACCACACATCGGCCTCATGCATTTGTGGGCTTAGATCGTCCGCTCGTGCCTTAAACCCGACCTACCCCCAGTCACGATATCAGCGGAGACCTCGGATAAGTTTGCAGATTACGATCAAAAGGCTCCGAATATACAGTTACAATGCAATGACACCAGAATGAGTGATACCCCTCAGGTCCTCGGATGGTTAGATTTGGGCTCGGAAGGAACGTCAACTGCGGGGATGTCATCGGACTCATCCTTCCGACGAACGATGGAGTATTCAGACGCCTGCAAGTGGGACACTTGACCTGTTATTGAAGTGGGGCATCTTAATGCCGGTCATTGAGTTTATAAGTGTGTACGCCATTGTATGCAGCATCAGAAGTCCACCTGAGAGGAGAAAGAACACACTTTTACAGCCTCAGATCAGCATACAATCCAAATATGCCTGCCGCCAAAACACCACGTGATATTGAGACTCGTCTCTTTATCAATGGAGAGGTACGAAAGAGACCTATTCAATAAGGAAGATTATGCACTGACCTCTCTGTAGTTCGTAGAGTCGTCTGATAAAAAGACATTTGAGCTCAAGTCTCCGTCAACTCACCAAGTTGTAGCTCAAGGTATTTCCATTACTCACCTCAACCTTACGCCACTGCTCACAATCTGACTCGGCCACAGTCCACGAAGCAAGTGAAAGCGATACCAACGCCGCCGTCGCAGCAGCAAAAGCCGCATTCCCAGCATGGTCTGAACTCTCCCCCAAAGACAGAGGCCAGTACTTCAAGAAGCTTGCCTCGCTGATCCTCGAGTCACACCATGAACTAGCATATCTCGAAGCTATTTCCATGGGAAGGCCTGTAAAGGGATACTTTGATGCTTTTGCCGCTGCCGACACGTTCAATTACTATGCCGAAGCTGGAGCCGTGGTGCTTGGAACGAGTAGTCTGAACATGCCCGGACACTTGAACTTTACCCTTCGACAGCCTTATGGAGTTGCTGCGGCTATTATTCCGTGGAATGTCCCGGTTTTGTTCCTTGCTCTCAAGGCAGCTCCTGCGCTGATGGCGGGAAACACGGTGGTTCTGAAGAGTAGTGAAAAGGCACCATTGACTGTGAGTAGCCTATCTCTCGATGCGGATCATTTATGCTAATCAACATCAGTCTGCTAAAGTTGCACAATTGGTCCAAAAGGCTGGCTTCCCACCGGGCGTCTTCAACATCATCTCAGGCCATGGCAAAACATCAGGCGCCATTCTTTCCAGCCACATGGATGTTCGAGTCCTCAGCTTCACCGGATCTGGCCCTACAGGTCGACTCATCCAAGCCGCCGCTGCAAAGTCCAACTTGAAAAATGTCATCTTAGAGCTTGGCGGAAAGTCTCCAGCTATAATCTTTGACGACGCTGATCTTGAAAAAGCATCTGCTGAGACGGCGTACTCCATCCAATGGAACAGTGGCCAGGTCTGCATGGCTAATTCAAGGATCTATGTCCATGAGAGTGTCGCAGAGACATTTATTGAGTCGTTCAAGACAAAGTTCCAGGCCATTGCAGCTGGAGACCCAACTGATAACAAGGTCAACCATGGACCTCAGGCAGATGAGATCCAATACAACAACGTGCGATCATACATCGAAATGGGCAAATCATCTGGAAAGCGTATCCTGGGCATGGATCACGAGGCTACACCAGACGGCTATCTCATCCACCCAACAATCTTCGTCGAGACCAAAGAAGATGCTCGAATCATGAAGGAAGAAATTTTCGGTCCCGTCGTCAACATCAACACTTTCAAGACTGAAGCTGAAGCAATAAGCAAAGCCAATGATACCGAGTTCGGGTTGTACGCTGCTGTGTATAGTAAGAATATCGACAGGGCAATGCGTGTTGCAAAGAGGTTGGAAGCTGGCACCGTAGGTGTAAACTGTACTAGTCCTACGCAGGCGAAAGATATGCCATTTGGTGGATACAAGACGAGTGGCGTTGGTAGGGAGGGAACTACAGTTAGTTTGAATAACTTCTTGGAGACCAAGACAGTGTTGGTCAAATTGGAAGAGTTTTAGTATGAAGAATTCTCAAATATGTCATTAATATGTCGCATCCTTTCACCAAACTATCACCCTCATCTTTGCCATGCAATCTCACCACTGATATATTCCAAGCAATTCAAACAGAAGAATGATTTGGTGCCTTTCCTTGAGCTGGGACCGGATGAACTTCATGTGCATATACTCAAACACTCGCGACCAACAGCCTCAGTGGAGTATTAAAGTCGAGGGGCACAACATGGTGGAAAAGTTCAAAGACTTTCATCCGTAATAGTTGCTACCTTGTTGATGGCTTCTAATGCGGGATTCTTGCAGCTGGGGCAGCGCGTGACTTTGGCGACGCTGGTTGAAGCTTGTTACGATCTGGTAGGAGGTGAAGCGCTTGCAATAGGTGTGCGTACGTCTGCTCGACTCTCTGGATTCATAGAAGCGAGCAAGAAATAACTTGTCACAGATGAAGGCCAAGGTGCCTACGAAGCCATTGATGACACAGAAGCTTCTAGACTAATCTTGAGTTGTACCTCGAGTGAGAATGCTGTATCGCGACTTAAGATATTCGATGAATAGTGCCTCCAGGGCGTTAGGTAATGGAAAACACGACGAACAGAGCTCTGCGGGCTACTAAATTGAAAGAGTTGGAGATCAAGAGCGTACAGCCATACAGTGACTAATACTAGGGCTATAAAGCGGCTAAAGGAGCGATAGATCTGATGCATGCGCGTAGATTGGGTGGAACATCAAAGGGTTTGCTATAAATATTCTCCTCAATGCCGCGTTTTTGCTTAGCCATCGTACACAGGGCCAAAGGAGACTAGCCTAGAACTATCCAGGATTCAAATGATCTGTTGGTAGATGACCAAGCGCTGCGACCTTCCGTGTGGGCGGTTGGATTGCCAGCCAAGGCGGAGGTCACTATCGGCTCCACCGGTGGACTATCCTGTCGATCCGGTGGTGTCAGTGCGTGAACTCGGAGCAGTGCTGAAGGAACCCAGAGAAGAGTCCCGATCCTCTACCAGGCCGATGAGGTTACATCTAACAGCGGTGGAGCGTGGTCCGTAGAGTATCGGCCGATAACTGCATGATTAATGTGGGATCTACGAGTGTACAGAAGGTCCCTATTACTCCTGGTTGTACAGTATGCCTGCACCATGGCCTCCCATGCCCTAGTTTGCAGAATATACGGGAGTCGTCGTTTTATTCTCCGTCTAGCATGACCAGAGGCATGGAAGAGTCATCGGCTGAATCATTGCGATCAATTCCCTTAGATATCACGATCTCAACCTGTTTTGATCAGGTGGTGAGGAGAAGGCTCCCGCTTGGAACAGCATGGTGTATCCCGGTTGCACAAAGCTGTACGCAATTTCGGTCTTCCGCTTCAGGCCGCTCCAGGGTCCGATTTCCAGGGCCCTCAAGTACGCTTCCAGGGCCTGTAGATCTTTCGTGGTGCTATTATCGCTCTCGTATAGCTGCCCCATTGCTCTGCGAAGGACCTCGAGTCCTATCACCTGGATCCGGCGCTCCGGGAGGATGACTGCACCAGCAGGGATAATTCCAAGAAGTAATTCCGGCTGCGCGTGATAACAGGAGAATGTGCCTGGATGGATGCACGGTGCTAAAGATATGCTCTCCTAGATGCAGAAGAATCGAACAAGGTCGTTTAGTAACTCGGCAGGTGGAAACGAGTGTATAGAAAAATGAGATATCTTCATCGCGGTCACCAACACTAACAGGCGATCTCTGCGTGCATCGCTCAACGTGCTCCCGATCATTCGTCCTGTCGAGGCTTTCGTCAAAAGAGTAGTCGTCTCTCTCCTACTTCCTGCACCCAAATTGATGAGGTCCTGGCCGTGAAAGGAGTGCTGAAACCTAGAGGGTTGCCATGATGTCCAGGCACAGCGCCGGTATGCTTCTGACCGGCTGCCAAATGACGGACCAAGAGAAGAATTCTTGGTTGATGTGGAATCTCGATTCTCGCTCATTTTATCAGGAACAGCGACTGCAGAATCACAGCTGGCCATGTCGCTGAATGTGCCTACAGTTAGATCCAAAAGTCCGGAATGGAACCATGAAAAGTCCATGTTCCCAAAAATGGATGAAACCGGGCAGATATCTCCAACATCATCGCACTGCGACTCGATACATGTATCATCGTCAGTTTGATCCTTGTTTTCATTCCTCGTCATCAATTCTTGTTGATCCAAGGTTGTAGACTCTTGACTGGCTTCTGGTGAACAGCTCTGTCCAGCTTCAGGCGTCGTATTGAGCAAGGTCAAGCCAAAACTGGGGCCAAAACTGGGATTCGAACATTCTATGCCCTTCGCCCGACGCCGTATACAGGGCTTCAAATCAGTGCACTTTGCTTTCGCTCGTACGCAAGCCTTGCAGGCTTGTGAAGCACGATCGATTCGCCTTGAGCCAAGGGGTTTATCCATCTGTCGAGCATGAGCCAGCTCATGTCATTGAAGGAAGTCTGCGCGATTGTATCCTTTTGGGCAGAGCCGACAGCGAAATTGACGGTGATTCTGGTGGGATTGGACATGTCGCCGGAGGTGTCGGGTCTTTCATAAGATTTGCTGCACACGAGACAGACGTGCTTATCGCTCTGGTGGGACATTTGACCCGATGGTTTTGGACAGAGAATTTGACCAAGGGCAAAATCGGTATCGGGAGGAGAGGACCCTTTTGAGTTTACCTGTTTCATTGGTCTACTGGAATACCTAATGACTGTGGGGATGTGGGCTCCCGAAGTGCGGGGAAAAGCGAAGAACTATAAAAATGTCCTGTAATGAGAGTTTAAGAGAGGCAATAGCCCTAGCGCACAAAGTCAAAGAATGCCAATGAATGCATATAGAGCACGAAAACCCCATCTCATGACAAGCACCTAGTTATCGGAGCTGGTCAGAGACAGGTTTTCAGCATCAGACCTATCGTCAAGCAGCGATAAGCACAATTCATAGAAATTACAAAAGATAAACACGGATTTATTTCTACTACATTGCAGTTCTAACAGGAACAAGCCCTTTTTTTCCCGGCACATTTAGTCCCATTCATAAGGTACCGCATAGGTAGGATCAAACGCATCGTAAACAATGCCGGTGCCCCATGTGAAGTGAGCCTCAATCATCCCTTCTTGAGCAACAAAAGGAGGGGGGCCATCGCCATAAATGTATTCTTGAACTTCTCTGTCAAGGCATACGTAGCGGCCATGATCGAATATGTTAAGCAGCATCGAGATGCTGACTTTGATCCTTTGGCTGGCAGGTCGATGCCTCCATCCTAGTTTGTCTCGAATATCAGCCAACATGGTAGCATGGTTTCCTTGGCCCTCGACCAAGGAGAGAAAGCTCAGGTTGACTGATCTTAGTGTTGACGGGAGCTTGCCGAGAAAGGAAATAAGATCATCCTGGAAGACTTGTATCCCGGAAAGTCCAAAGTGTCTCAGTTTCCCAGCTGAGAAAATGTCGACAGGAAAGATATCAAAGAGTGATACAGAGTCTTCCATATCGCAGAACCAAGAACCCCAATCATAGTTAGTTTGAAAGACAACCTCTTCCAAATCAGCTGCTTTGGCTAGAAGACTTGATATTCTGCCGTTTGTATAAATACTCCAATCTTCAGAGCCATCAAAGTTCTCGCGGTACCCAGTTGTTAGCGAGAGAACAAGGCGTTTAAAGCCTGGCCGCGCAACGATTTTGCACAGGCTATCATACTCTTCATTTGGCTTGTCGAATAGCGTGTAATCGACCCCGGTGGGGAGCTTGTGATTATCCACCACAAGCTCAGAGATTTGAAGCTGGTCTGCGTAATCGCCTAGAGCCTTTAGAACTATACAGAATCCTCGCCACTGCTTCCTCTCGTCGTCATTTCCCCATCCCTCCGGACAATCTTCAGGGCTGCCATATCCGAGACTCTCTTCAGATGGCCAGGTGCGAGGAATTGGATATACAAACCCGGACGGAAATTCTCGGATCATTGGAGTATTATAAAGTGGCATGAAAAGAAACCCGTGTGCCGCTGGTGTAATTGTGACCCTCGTGAGTCGGGGGAATCGTTGTAAGGCATACCGAAAAGCTTCTTCATCTGCCATTGATGACAACACCCCCGTTTGCTGATGTAAGAGGTCTGTATAATACTCCAGTGAGTCTCGAGTGGACATCAGGTTATCATGCTGATTCTGCAGTTCGTTTAGACTACCAATGTGCGCTTCATTGCCGCTCTGATATCGAACCTTATCATCCAATCTAACTTTGGTAAGATCGATGCTTTCTCTGCAAAGACGAACAAAATCCCTCGAGATCCATTCTTTGTTCTCGTTGGCAGCATAGTCATCAGGGTCATTCTCATCCCCACTATAGCCACAAGGGCCATCGCCGTCTGTGTTAGGGATTTCCATCAACAAGGAGTCGTCCCATGTGATCTCCCTCACGCGATGGCGAAAGACGTCATGGTTGGCGACTGCGAGTAAGACCTCGATATTGCGTGGATTCGCAGAGATAAAAACGCGGTCAAATCTTAGATACGACTTTTCTCCCAAGGCTCGACAAGTCAGACGTAAGCTCTTGATATCGCAATTGGAAAGTGGAGCGCAGATAGCACCAACCACTTCGTTTGGCAGTGTTTGGAGTGTCGGTAAGTGACTTGCATTGTCGGACAAGCTCATGGTTGCAATTGAAAATCATCGAAGATGAAAATGATAAATCCCTTGAGAGGTCCAAGTGGAGGCAGGAAAGGCTTTGCAGGGAATATTTGTCCAGTGAAAGTTTGATATCATGTCACAAAGTTTTGAGTAACATAAATCCACAGAGCCAGTTCTGGTGCCCCCTTCATGCTTTATACATGACGCTGACTAACTGTGAGTTACGGTTGGGACTTGTGGCTGAGAGTTTATATTACCACATTGAACTCGCTGAGGCTGTCAGGCAATATGTTCAGTGGACAATGGCATAACCTTTCAGCCACAACTTTGAACTGTAAATTGGCCACAGTGATCCGAGCTCAAGTGAAGAGTGGCTGTGATAAGATTCAGGTTCAAAATAGGCCTCAACTCTAACATTAAGTTCTCCTTGCTGATTTAAGCTCTCATCCATCGCACACAAAGGCAAACAATACATGTTGACCCACATGAGCAGCACACAATGCTCGTCATCCTCTGATAAGGTTGAAGTTTCAAGAGCACGGACCAACACATATAGGCAATATACCCATTAAACTCACTGATACACAAGATCTGGCTTTTTTCTGAAAAAGCTAGTTATTCTAATGACTCATTCTAAAGTTGTATAAAGGGCCTGTATGTGCCGGTAACAGGATTTTCGAATTTCACTATTTTCTGGCGAAATCCTATACTTTTCCATTTTTGTTTTGTCCCTCTGGTGACCACTCATCATGGGTCACTCAAAGAAGATGCATGTGCCACTATTTACTTGTGTACTGATCATTACCTCTCTTTTCACATCAGCTTTGGCCGCCGCCATAGGCAGTACACCGAGGAGGCAGTCAGACAGCCGCGACTTCGACCCCGTCTATCTCAAGGCGCTCTTCCCCGAGGGGCACATTTCCTCAGATACTTCTGATCTACAGTATGGCCTCATTACCGTTGGAGCCGACTCCAAATCTGGCGCGGTAGACCCTATCAGCTCGGGATCTGGCGTTCTTCTGGCTGTTGGTGAGTCTCATGGACTTACCCAACTCCAGAAAAGAGATGGCCAACCAGATCCTTTTGTCTTCCTTGACTGTCCCGCAAACGTACTCGACCAACCAGTCAACAAAACCCAGAAGGCTAGAGTCGTCTGCGCAAGTGAGGACGTCGATGGCTGCTTCAGGGTGATGGAGCGTGGAGTGGAAGGCACTTTGGTAGAGATGCCAGAAGAGTGTGCACCAAATTCGTTTGCTCGAGCAATCTCTCTAGATCTTGCTGAAGGTAATTCGTTGTCCATTTATTCACCCTTTATACGGTGGCCCTTAACTGAAACCTCGAAAGACCAAACTATGCCAGACCACCTGGCTAAGCTATATACCCTCACGTCCCCGATATACGAGTTTTCCTTCGATTTCAACAAAGAGAAACGGCGAGCCGACGCGGAAGTAGCAATACGAATGGATGTGACAAACGTCAAAGGACACTGGGACGGTCTTGTCAACTCCACCGGTGTTGAGAAGCGCCATCTCGAGCGCAGATACCTTTCGCCTGCAAACACTGACTGGAAGGAGAATTTACGGAAAGGAGACAGATTCCAATACGGCTCTGGCGAAAACTCGCTGAAAGTCCAAAAGGACTTAAGTACGCCGGTCTTTTGGCAAGCCGCCGAGAACTGTTCTGTAGGTGATAAACGCTATGGTGAAGGTATTGCAGCTTTCGTCAAGGGCAAGGTCGATGCCAAATTATCCTATGCCGTTACAGTCATTGTGAGTATCCCAACAATTTCTTTATTCCCACTTCGATCTTGCTGATGCGGCGCTGTAGGCAACCTCAACCAGAGGCACTTCGAGGGTCGATGTCAAGGAGGCTAGTGGCTTCATCAAAGTCACTGGTCAGACGGATTTGACCTTTGGGATTGGCGGAATGGGTCGGCTTGATATTGTCATGGCCAAAAAGGGCAACCCTGCCAAGAGCGAGGAACACTGGGAAGCCTTTCAAAGACACACGATTAGTGCAGGGGCTTTTTGGGGATACATGAGCCTCACTCCCTTCATCAAACGGCAGACCTTTTTGGCCACGTCTCACATGGATGAGACCCCATCCAATGTATCTGGTCACGCGGCGACCTTGAATGGACGGCTGACTACACGAGTCAAGACTGAGTTGGGCGACTTTCCAGCCTCGTTTCCTCACGTTTTATTTCCAGACGAGATGCACAGTCTTAGAAAGGACCATAAGGAAACCGAGATGGATAGTTTTGAGGATGACATTCTTTATGGGGATGGAGGCGAGAGAGGCAGCACCATACAAATCGGACATAATCTCACTTTTGGGCTCAGCTTGAGTTTTGGCATATACACCGATGTACAGGGTCAGAAACCAAATGGCGAGTCCAGCTCTGCATTTGTAAGTTTCCTTTGATCCATTGCCACCTTCTAGTATCTTTGTACTAATTTGAAACCACTATAGTTACTTGTCACCAGCGAGACATATGCCAATTGGGATATCCCACCAGCCAAGAACGACCAAGTCTGCCCTTATGCAACCGCCTCGTAAGTAGATTTTGATCCCGACCATGCGCACTATAAGGAAGGAACTGACAGAATGTAGGAGCCTACTTCGACAAGGGGTAACCGGCAGGTAAGTACAGTCCGATACTGAAAGTGGGTTTCTGGAAAATATGCTAACAGATAAATAAGAGAATTTCTCGGCTGGGAAAAGCACGACGGGTCAGCTCTACTTTTCGTTGACAAAGTATGTCTCAATTCACGTACATGAGCATCTCATTCTAACTGACATATTCAGGACGCGCCTTATCACCAACCCTGCTACTCCACCAAGAGTGGGCTAGACAACCCTAGAGACGCCTTTGGTTATACGCACCTCAGGCCCAGCAATGCACTTCGCCACGGCGCCAACCTCTTTGTTGAACAAAGAGCCGATCAAAATCTCGGCCGCATCAACTGTGATAATGGGCAATGCGGGTCTTGTCTTAATAAGGAACCTAGTCGAATATGAAGTTAAGAATTACGAACACCCTGACTATGACGCAAGCTTGGTTGGGTAGAGATGTTAATAAATTACGAAATATTCGAGCCCTTTCCTATTGGCTAAATGTATTAATAATGAAAACAATAATTAAACTATTCACAAGTTATAAAAATGGTAAAAGTAATACTATTGACTCATCCCGCACTGTTTATTGCATTCGTCTGCTTTTAAAGAAGCCCAAGCTATAACACACTGCATACACGTATCTTCAATCGGCAAACGCTGGCAAGATGAGCGACGCTCCATTTAAACACAAGGCATTAAATAATACTGCCAAAGAAATTCGACTTATGCGAGCAAAATATCAACAAAATTCTCCATCTCTACAACTATAACCGAGTACTCATTTAGTGGCCAACGATACGCGCTATTTCGCTGTCTCATACAGGGAGAGTCCAAAATGCATCAACATCGATGCATTAGTAGTTGTAAACCCATATCTTGCTTGTTCAACAGATACTCGGCCTTTTAGGTTAGAATCATTTATCTTTGTTGCATAATCGGGATTGCATAAGATCTTTTCGAAAGTTTGAAAAGCCTCCAGGGAGAGAGCGTTCCCTATACGAAGGCCATTTATCTCTGATTCCGATAAGAAGCCTGCCAGTTCACAGTAGTGCCATTCAGGTATCAGATAAGAATCTTTATTTTGAGTCGTGACAGCGAAAAGAATCATTTCCTTCGTTCCGGGTGAAATGGTAAACTCAACAATGGTGGCTCCTATGAAGCCTGCATCCGTTCGAGTCATTCTTTGAAGCCAGTTAGGGCCAAGGGCCTGACAATAATCCGCAGGGCATATCACGAGTATGCTGTCAACCTGGGAGAACCGGTTTGGCGGAAAAGTGTTAATTTCAATAAATTTAGATCTGGTAGAGCTGCGGCCTGCGAGGCCGAAAGATAGCAATGCACCGGCCTTACATTGAGTTCGGTCAGTGAGCGATGGCGGGCTCATGCTCTCTGAGTCGGTATGACGTGCTGGAATGAACATGTCTGTAAGTGGTAAATGCGGATAGTGGATTGAAGAGATTAAGGGAATCGGGGCGTCTGGGTAGGAAGCTCGAGTAAAAACACTAATAGGAGATTCTTGCCGCAAAGCTATTCCGACATATGGCAGTCCTCCCAGCCTCACATCGAGGACAGCAATGTACGAAGACCAGCATTGGATAAGAGGAAGCCGAATAGAGAGACGAGAATTGGCAATAGTGTATGTAGATGGCCGGATACTGAGCTGATTAGGTCGATAAGGCGAAGCTTCTAGAAAGCTGTGAGGTCTAGGGGCAAGAAGACTGATTTGGTTATTGCTCATAGCCCACGACCAGCAGAACAGTGAGTGGTCGTCTGATGTTTTCAGAATCTCCTCTTGGAGTCGCAAGAAGGCTCTAGGCCCCTCACCATATACCAGAGGCATGTGGATACCAAATATACCTAACATGCAGTACGCCATATCCTCAATTCTCGTTGTTTCGCGGCGGGACAACCAGGACATTCTTTCAGCTACCGACGCTTCATGGCACAATGGGCTTCGAACTTCTGACCACTCTGCTTGAGTGGCGGTTGCCGTGTTTGGAGCAGAACTGAGATACCTGATGCCTATGCCCGTAGCTTCGGAAATGTGGCGCACAAGAGTCGATCTGGTTCCAATACGCGACCAGTCAGCTGCATAGAAGACCACGCGATCAGGGGCGAGGAGCTCTTGAAGCGTCCATCCCCTCCTGAACCAGCGACTCTGTCGGAACTCCTTCGCATAAGATAACGGCTTGAACGTCGGGACATCGGAAAGATAGGCGTAACAAATATCTGCCTTGCTGTACCATGCGAACATAGAATTAATCGCTTCCGTAAGCTCGGCTGAGCTGGATTTATCGATACAGTTGGTGTCGACCCATATATACGAGTAGTCATCATTTCTAGCTTGTTCGCAAGCCTCAATGATCTTGATAAATCCCGACTTCTGCGTCACTGTTGTTGGGTCTGCCCAATCCATGAACGTAACCTCCTCTTGCCCCCAAGTATGTGAAAGAATTGCATACTTTGGAACTTTGCTTCCGTAGAACTCCTCGAAAGCTCTAGTGCGGGTGTTGATCAGTCTCATTCTGTTAGAGGATAGCCAAGCAAAGTTTTCAGTGGATAGAAGCGATAGAGTATAGATGAAGAAGAATCTCTTAACTGATGAGGCGCGTTGCGGGGTTATCGTTGTTCTTTCACTTAGATAAATGCGAAGTATTGCATATCGTCTACAAGAAATAAAAGATACTCAGTATGCAATCAATATCCTGATTATGCCTAAATGAATAAAAGAGCTAAAACTGCGCTACATATCATAACATCAAGGTAGAGGAAAAGAAGTATGTTTAGTTAGAAACAAACCAAGATTAACTATTATAGATGATATTTGCAATCTGTGAGTGCTAGCTGTGAGACTTTAAGCAGCTTGCTCTAAGTAAGCATATAAATATTTACAATCAGAACACTCCTGAGAGCCACATTTAGGTCTTATAAATTGCCAGCACCTTTGCCGCCTACTATACGTGAGACGCATTTAACAGCTCCTTCTCCCAGCAAGGATCCGGCGAGGTACAAAAGAGAGACTTTAATCGGTGTAAAAGAGGGACTATGATCGGTGCGAGAAAGAGGGACTGTGATCGGTACGAAAGAGAGACTGTGCTCGGTGTCGAAAGGCGGTTTTATGAAGACGGTCTACTCATTACTTAGTCAAAGAAGGTTACCTTATACAGACTGTCTAAGAAAACGTAACTTACGGTTCTTCGCTACCGTAATGATAGTTGCACCAGAGTAGTTGTCTATTGCTTGAAGAATGATCGAGGCAATTGAATAACTCAACAAGGTTTGATCTGACCCTTGACTCAGAAAAATGTCACAATCATCCAAAAGAATAACTGAGACGCATGAGCTTCAATCAAAGTCGGTGTTTAAAGGGGTTGGAATAGAAACATACCTGCACCCCACATATCACCAAGATAGAACGCCTCTTTGATGTTATTCTCCACTTGATTAAGCTCAATACCGACTTCGTAAGGCGTTAATCGATACAGCGGCCTCCTTGCTATCTCGGCAAGAGCCTTTGCGGCAAATGTCTTGCCGCTTCCTGGATCACCATAAATCAGGATCAACCTACTCTTGTCCCGGCCTGCTATGGCATCTATAGATGCCTTGTTTCCATGTAGCAGCGCCCTTGAGATGTTCTTCTCACCCCCTGGGATGGTGACCAGCATATCAAACATATCCTCGTTCCAGACTATATCGGCCGCGTATTCTATAGCAAGCTTTCCTATAAAAGCGTTGTCAGCCTAGATTTTGTGATAATTAAGATCGGAGGCACCAACGCCACTTCTTGTCGTGTAGTCCGAAGCCACATGTTGTTGGTGGTAGAAGAAGGTTAAAGCTGCCGGCAGGAGGTGAGGCTGACTCGGTGGTTTCCAATGGTAGGTACTCTCCAACATGCTCAGTGACCACCTCATCAAGGGTGTTTATTCTATGAAACCGACAATAGGTTTCCATGTCAACAATATACCGGCCATTTCCCTATACAGTGGAGTAAGTATACGATCAGTATGATAATTTGGAGCTCAATTACCATGCGATACTCGAGAACCTGGCTTGGGGCATTGTAAAGAATTAATCTTGGTTTCCGAAGCTGCCAGAAAAGGTCCCCACGTTTCCTAAGGCAGTGCTCAACTTGGTGATCGAATCTCAGCGGAAAGATACCGAGCGATTTTATTGGAACTTTGTCTACCTCCGCGGCATGCTTTGGCCAGGGTATGGTGACAATCCTTTTTACTTTTGCAAAACGGCCATTGAATTTCCACGTTTCGCATTCTAGCCTGATAGGATTCGAGCCAGGGAGAGGAGGATATTTCGACACCATGGCGACGTGGTGACCCTCTTCAACAGTGACTATGATCTCTCTCGGCCCAAAAAGCTTGTGAATGTGTTTCCTGTTTACAAGCCCATCGCCAAGAAAAAGGTTCTCGGCCTCTTGATAGTCGGTTCTATATTCCTTGTCCAGATACTCAAGAAGGAGAATGAGTTCTTTGCTTTGACGCTCTGGTAAGTAGGGAATGTAGTCGCGCAGCAGATTTCGTGTGTGATAGAAATGAAGGTACGGTGCCACCATGCTACTTTCTCGTCCCCAGCCGAGTAGCAATGACTTTTCTACAGGGGATTTCTTAGTCCCTGCCACTTTGACTTCTTCTATTGCGTTTTTCAAATGCGTCGAGACAACTTCCATAGACTCTCCTTCTGCTACAGCATCATCAGCATCAGTCGGCAGGAGAAAGAATTGAGACCTCGGATCAGGTGTCGAAGAGTTGGCTGAAGCCTCCCTTAAGGCGCCAAATACTGTTTCATGGTATTCGAGGCAGTTGTAGGTGCGTTGTATAATAAACGAAATAGTATGGTCCTTTTTGGTGCGCATCTGGGAATTCTCATCCGGAATTCGACCTCTGAGGGGCATAAACTTGTTATCGCCGACAAAGAGACGTGGAACGTCTTGATATGATGAAGTGGCAGGGTGACCAGAATGGGCTGGTGTTGATCCAGGGCATTCCACTCGATGGATAACTATGTACCGAGGTATCAGATCGCTGGGCTGGGACGACATAGCCTCAGTAATACTAGGCACGTTATCAACGATATTGTCCGCCGTATTCTCGTCAGAGAAGTTGCAGTATTTGTTATCGCGAAGCCAGACTTGAGACTATGAGGGTAATCAGACAGTTTGAAGCAACAAATCACATTGCGCCACGTCGGGGTAAAGGGGGGGGGATCCTTGCGCCAGCTATATGGTTTACCTGTTAAGTCATAATATGCAATATGCAAATAGGTATTTCCTTATGAACTAACAGAGCCATCTCTGATTTTGATGTTATTACAAGTAACATAATTATAAGTAACAACTTGATGCAAAAGCAATCGAATCAAGGTTATCTGTAGTAATCGGTACGATAAAACACACAGGACCGAAAGACAGCGAGTACGGTGATATTTGTGACAGGATTCAAAATATAGTGGTATTCGGTTGCCTCATATTGAAGCGATCCGACATCGCCGCCCGTACATGAAGAACAGTAAGTTGTACCGCACACTCGGGTCTCCAGTTCGAGTCTAACCGAAAGTCCTGGTGGTTGACCATCATCATCTGGACGAGTAGTGTTGTAAATCTGAATCGGAGGGCTACCAACTGTCTTGGCAGCAGAGCCTTTCTATGACTAGGATATGGAGTTAGCCGAAGGATCCATGTTACCTTGTTCCTTTGTTGAGAATTGGCTTGGCCATTATGTTCTTTGTATGTAGTTGAATGCGATAATAATCCTGCTATGTTATACGAATTCACAAAGATGGCAGCCTCGAAAAGCCAAACGCACACGGAAGACACAATAAAAAGTGAATGTTAAGTATTACTCAACTAAATGTGCTTTATTAACCTTGCCTCGTCATCCACAATCCAGAGTTATCCTCAGAAATAGCTGAAGCCATCTACTCTTCCACACATATCAAAGACTGCTGGTTGGAATAGCAGTGGTATGTCAGATGATACAGTCTCGCTGGTGACCTTGGACATCAAATCTGATTGCGGCCAATTCACAGCCATCATATCTGCCCCCCAGATTGGCGTCGAGAAGTTCCCATAGAAACCATTGGCCCACTGCTGTGCTAAAGTACTGAGAGTGTCACTACCAACACTGTGATCAATGGATGTCTGCGAACCATCCTCACAATTATCGACACACTGTTCTGGTGGCGATTGCTCATCTCGGCAAGGCGTCGGTAGCCCGGTTTCCGGCACCACGGCCTCCTCCTTGGGAACTTGATCTGCAATTTCCTCTCCGTGTTCGCTTGCAGTACCTTCCGAATTCTCATCATCTTCTAAATCCATGATAGGTGTTGGAGACCTGGCTTCGATGCGTGGTTGCGAGTAGCCTAGTTTATGGATAATATCGTGAACTATGACCTCACCACAGTTGTCTAACTTAGGTTCGTCAAAGTCCCAAGTGTCTCCATTGCGCACCATAAGGTAAAGCCTTTTGACAGTAGCTTCGAGAACAGAGTGCGTTTTCTTATATACTTCTGTATACCTGATTTCGGATTTAGTAATGGACGTTTCATAACTGCGAGGCACATACCCTGGCGGAAGCTGCCTATAAGGATTCTTTGTGGTGAAACCAGTAGTGCAGACAAAGCCATCGCGCTGGCACCGTCTACAGGTTGTGTATCCAGCATCGCACTTTGGTTATGTTAGTCAATTTGCTTAGTTCAGCTCAGCAATACACACCTTGGTCTTTCTTGTTCGGCATCTGTCACAAGCTCTTAGTACTTTCTGACGTCGAATTCTGGTGTCATTGCGTTGCTTGTAACCCTGTGCGTATGTAGAAGTCGACATTCCGTACTTCAGGGGACTAGAAAGGCGGTCTGCCATTGCAATAGAATGTGAAATGCTCGTTTGAATACTGCGACCTCAGGGAAAAGGGTAATGTTTGAGTGCTTTGAATAAAAGTGTAACTCAGTGACGTATGTATATACGCAGGGAGGAAATGCGGTATGGGGACTGCACTTGTTAATAGATTTGATACGTAGTAGAAGTATAACTCCGGCAATATAATTAAGGTATATAATCTTCATTTATTCAGTCAATCTCCGATGACTTACCCTTGCGGAGGATTTGTTATAAAGTTAGTGACATTTGAAAGAATAGACTTTCACGGCACGTCACATTCTTAAAACGGTAATGGAGATATGGGTGGTAACTTGTCATCCATTGTCTTTTAATAACCTGTCCTACTTGACTTCAATATGCATCGTTACATTATGGCGTTGGTGGCTTCACAACTGCCGACGGTTTAATAATAATTTTGCCGGTAGATCGACATCAACGCTTGGTTTGGTATGTGTTAACCTTAAACGCTGCCTAAAAGAGATCATAAAGCACGGCAGAGAAGATTGCGGAGAAATTATAATAACTGCATCCGGTATTCTATGACGTAGTGAAGACCGTGTCTTGGCGATCTCCTACACCACTAACCCAAACGGTCCAACTCAACCCTCTAAGCCGTGTCGCACAAAAGTCCCTTGACTTAACCAAAATGCGTGGCAAACCAATCCAAAGCTTGTTTTTCAGCCTCCTTGCTCTGTTGAAACAGATTCTCGTTCTTCTCATCAACCCGCACGCAAAATCCGTGCCCAGCTCCAGGATACACTACCATTTCTGTGGGAGTATCCAAATCCCTCCAAGTCTCTTTCATCAAATTAACCCGAGACATAGAGGTAACAATGTCCCTGTCGCCGATAGCAACTGAAACAGGCTTGATGATTTGTTCTACATCTCCAGGCAGCGACATCCCGCTTGGATGGCCTGTAAACACAGCATCAACAAGCGGCATGCCATCTTTGGTAATAGAATCTGGATGCGCTAGAGTCAACACGGGTTTACCGCCCCAGCAGAATCCAGCCGCTCCAATGCGTCGCTGGGGACCCTCGCGCAAACGGACGGCCTCAAAGAAGGACCGAATTCTGGGCCATGACGCTGCCAAGCTGTTGTAGTAGAAGAAAGGCGCCATTCCGTATATGGTCTGCGCGAGATACCAGCTATACCACGTTAGTCTATCATCTCAGATTTGTTAGATCTGTCAGAGTCACCCACGGCTTCCATATCCAGTTCCAACTTGGAGTTGTATCAGTCAGCGGGCCCACGATGTCCTGTAGATCCCAGTCAGTACCTCTTGCCACAAACCACAGTAGTGCCAACGTACAAGAAGCCATATAGGGGCCGATCTGCCATCCATGAAATCTGGAAGATAGACCAGAAGATTGCCATTCAAGGCATATTGATCAGCAAGAAGCCTGTTGTTCACAAATTCCCATCCAAATGCATCTGGGACAATGACAATAATGCCTTTGATGGGCTTATCATCTTGTGGGGAAGCAACGTAGGTTGGCCGTCCAAACATTTCCTGGACTTCTCCAGTCGGCTCTCCGTCATGGCTGTGGCCTTTGAAGCACTCGGAGCAAGACATAGTGTAGGTAAAGAACTGTCATATAGGTCTATGGGATAAAGGTCAAGCAAAGATAAAAGATTCTAGTTAAGAAGTGATGTAAAATTGCGCTGTAACCAGTGATTCTTATACATCTATAATTTTAAACAGGTATCCGAAATTCCCTCCGCCGCTAAGCCTAATACTGATATCTCCGACGGACTCGGTCGCTATCTCCATCGTCTTTCCGAAAAGTCGGCCTCTATTTCGTGTTGGGGTCATATTATAATGGCATTTGGCATTACTTTTGTACCTTTTTTCTTAAGGTCAATTAATGCAATAGACCTACAGACCTAAAGAACGTCTTGGCCCCCATAACCTTCCTATCTACACTTATAACCCTCTAGCTAAGCACCATCCTTTTGATCCACGAAGAGATATTTAATACTTTATATCTCATTCTTACATCCTCTTTATCATCTGCCCACCTGGTATCTTTGGTATCGTTGTATGCAGATATATTTGCCCTTTTTTCCGTCAAAAGCTCAACATGCCTAGTCATGAATGAACCTGAAGAGGACACCGCTCATGTCTATTCGTACCACCGCAATTATCTCTGTATGACATTGTGTAACCCCCGGAAGGAAGCCACTAACCCTATCGTGGATCGAGCACCGGCTGAGGCCAGGTCGACAAGCCGTACCAAGGGATGAAATGAGACATTAATACTGACCGTATTGGACGCCCAGAACAAAGTATGGAGTAGCTGAAAGTCAAGAGAAGCAGTCTGTCCTCGTCTACGTGTCAGTGGGAGCTTCGTCGCTCTTGATAGGCCGGCCCAAGTGAAGATTCGTGCACCCGAAGGAAGCATACTGATAGGCTCGTAAAGCGCCACTTTAAGCCAATATTGGCACCAAAGACAATAAATGGATCATGTATACAAATGGCCATGGTAGCTGTGGTCTAGGCTCTCATGTTTCACTATCAGAACGGCATTCTGGTACATATTTCAGGCGTAGAAAATGTGCTCCTTGTTCAGACTACCTATCTAAACAGACCGCAAGCTATACCCAATATAGAGAGGATGGCTAGTTAATTCTTGTAACATGTTTCTATGGCTGCAGGTAATAATCCCTTTTATCAAACGTTTAATGGTGTTCTCAGAAGGGATCAACCTTCTAGCTCCTTCATCTCATCGAATCGATATGGGAATATTTATAAAGTGCGGGGTAACAACAAGTGGGAAAGGCCCACTTATAAATATCACAAGTCATTAATAAGTCTACGACTTTTACCGCCTGCTCTTGCTCGACAAGGATCACCACCGAATATGTGTATGCAGGAGAGCAGTGGCGTGAATGTGGCTAGCTAGAAAGGGAGAAAACAAGTTAAGCTGCCCGTTTACAATTCTACCTGTCGACCCGACTATTAGAAGAAGCCAGTTGGATTGCAAGATACAAAGAGATAGTGGAGTGAGCCAAGGGTGGCATTCAGTAAAGACCTTCTTACCATTGACTAGTCTATGGATATTCGCTGCAGCTAAAGTTTCCATCCCGCCGGAAGCCAGCGGCTATTCTGGCCCGCTCCGCTGCTAAACACTAAAGAAAGGGTGGCTTGGTAACTCGCCCGGTCTCGATCGATCTAGGGTATGCAGCTCTCCAATATATCACAGCGCATGTCTCAGAACTAATATATTTATGGAAAGCTGAAAGAAAGTGGCAAGCTGAGTCTAAAGTGCAGTTTTTTTTAAGGAATGTTTTTAATTATTGTTTTTACGAAGACTTTTAATATAAATTGCTCGATTGACTTTACTCTTCTTTCTTGTTGATTAAGTTCTCAGTGCTGATTCAAGTTGTTGGCTACAACTCTCAATTCCGAATAACACAGACATCTCATTTTTCGCCCCAGGAATTATCTTTACAGGCCACTTTAGTATACAATTACCAGCTCATACAATGGCTGATTTTAAGATATTGAGCAAGACTCTCAGCGCCGATCAGGTTATTCTCAAGGGCCAAAAGGGATACGAGGAAGCCAATAAGAGACTTGATCCATTTAGAGGCGTTTTTCCTTTTTCAATTCACTAATCCTCGATCTTAGTCAATATTGGTAATCTCATGTATCGATACACAACTCCGGCAGCTGTGGTCAAAGCGAAGTCTGAAAATGATGTCAGATCGACGATTGTCTTTGCACACAAGAATAAACTTCGTCTCACAGTCAAGAATGGAGGCCACTCATACATGGGCTACTGTCTCAACGAGGGTGGAATTGTCCTTGATCTCAGTCACATGAACACATGTCACATTGACAACGAAAACATGCTTATCCACATGGATGCTGGTCTTATCTGGAAGGAAGTCTACGACAAGCATCTTGAAGACAAGCGCAACATCGTCATCGGTGGCCAATGTCCCTATGTTGGGGTCAGTGGTTTCACCCTTGGAGCCGGACTCAGCCCTTTCTCACGAAGCTATGGCTTAGGGTGTGATAACCTCGTTGAGATGACCATTGTCACATGGGATGGTAAAAAGATCACTGTTTCCAGGGACGACAAGGATGCCGAAAAGAAAGAGTTGTTCTGGGTTCTGGCCGGCGGCGGTGGTGGTAACTTTGGTGTTACAGTCAGTATGACTAGTAAGTTTCATAAGCTCAACGATGACAACGGACATGTGGTTTGTGGTAGGCTGGTCTGGAATCTTCCTCAGCAGAAAAAAGATTTCGAAGACATGATGAACGCTTTCAACACAACAAAATGCCCGAAAGCGCTGACTCTTGATGCCTTTTGGTCCCATACCAAGAACAAACAGCTCACCGGCAGCATGACCGTCATTTACAACGGTGCAATGGGCAAAGCGAGGGAGGCTTTGGGGTATTTGCTGGCTTTCAAGCCGATCATTGAACTCGAAGAAATGGAATGGACTAATTGGGTGCACAAGTCCGAGGGTTGGGACCCCAAAAGCCAGGTCTTCCATCATCACGCATCTTTCATCTTCGCCGAAGGGGCTATCACTCGAGAGCTCACTGCAAAAATCTCCCACATTGTTGAGGAAGCAACAAAGGTGGTTGGCATTACTGATGATAACGAGTCAAATAGTCCGAAGTGTCATGTACTTTGGGACCATATTGGAGGTGCGACGGAGGAGGGCATTGCTCCAGATGCGACACCGTTCCCCTGGCGTCAAGGCCACTATGTCTCCAACATTAAGATGCAGTGGACCTGTCCAAAGAAGACCAAAAAAGTCCATGATTTCATCAGAAAGTGTCAAGCCGAGCTTCTTCCCCACGCGATTGAGCAGAAAGCCGCTTATATCAACTACATCGACAGGAACGTCAGAAACTGGCAGGAGGCGTATTACGGTGCCAACTATCGAAGACTGCAGGAGATCAAGACTAAGTGGGATCCTCACAACTTCTTCTGGAACTGGCAATCCATTGAACTCATCAAAGATGGCAAGACGGTCCCTAACCCTGGAAGTGTGGAGGAAATGGAAAGCTGGTGGAAGGAGTATGCTTCGTTGGTTGATCCAGAGCAGATGTCTTGGCCAGAAACAGAGAAGGATGTTTATGAGAGGGATGCTAAGCTTCGCAAGAAGATTTGTGGCGATGCTCAATCTAATGGAACTGTAACAGCTTAGTTTTAGGCGGAGGTGTAGCAAATAGTATTATTTTAATAGGAAAGTGTGCCCTTGGCTATTCAGGCTAGCGTGCCAGAACAATAGTGGTAACAATACCTCGCGATAACATGTTTCCATAGCTAGAGGTAATGATATTTACCTATACGGAGTATTGATACGGTCTTTCCCGGATGAAAAAACGGTGGATCGCGGTACTCAGGCTACGGAAAATAGCAAAAATGTCCGGGTCGGTCCGCCAGCCACGGATCCGGCCTGATCCAGGTTCCGAGCCGATATGACACATCCTGTCTTAGCACAGGAGCAAGCTTCGGATTGCGGAATAGACTAAGACTGGTTATGCATATAATTAACAAGATTTATCCTGGATTTGACTGACAGGGCCCCCTTGAGATGTTAGACCGTGGTACAGGAAGGGTAGCCAGTGTTGTTGTCATTCTTTTGGCAGCTAAACCGGCTTTACAAATCAGCAATGGGTACCAGTTTCATCCACCGTTCGGCCTAAATTACTATCCTGCCGATAACTAGGCAATTTCCAGTCCATATCTAAGTTCAGCAAGGGCAAATGGTCGTTTTTGAGTATAAATAAATATAGGTATCTACCTTCATAAAGCAAGCTTTAGTATAAACTCAGTCTCCAATATGACTCTCTCTGCACCGCTCCCATTCTCGATCCCCGGCGGAATTACCTCTCCTCAGCCTTTTGAGATATCTATTAACTCGGACTTCGTTAGCCAGACCCATGCAAAGGTCGAAACCTAGCGTGCACCTACAGGGCTATGGTCTGACTGGACCAATGAGGGACCTCCGCTAGAGCAGCTCAAAGAGATGGCCGAGTACTGGAAAAACGAATATGATTGGTCATCTGTTCAAACCAGGATGAATCAGGAGGCCAATCACTACACACCTATAGTTAAGCGCGAAGGAAACGATAGTAGCACCGTTTCGCTTCATTTCGTTCATGAGCGATCTAGCGACCCTACCGCTATCCCGCTCCTCCTCCTCCACGTTTGGCCTTCTACGCATCTGGAGTGGTCCAAATTCATCAAGCCTTTGGTCACTAACACCAAAACGCCTTTCCAAATTGTGGCTCCAGACCTACCAGGGTTTGGCTTTAGTCCAGCTCCAAAGCATCCTATTCACAATCCTCATGAAAATGGAAAGATCATGAACAGTCTCATGGAACAGCTTGGATACTCCAAATATGGCATCCTATTCACAATCCTCCGTTGGAAAATTGCCATGTGCATGGTTTTAGATGTGAAGGAGAACATAATCGGTCATAAGATGCCTTTCTTTCCCGTCATACCAGATAGCGATGATTTGTCTCGCAAAGCTCGAAATGAGACAACGGGAGAGGAAAATGTCTATCTGGAGGCTTTGAATGAATGGTTTACTTCACGATCTCATGTAGAAGTGTTATTTGCTGCTGAGACTTATGGCTGAGAGCTTAATCCAGCCGAGAGAACCTAGTGGGATCTCATGAATACGGTATCCGATGGCTACAAGTATAGTTACGAAGAGCTTATTACTGACGCTATGATGTTGTATATTCCGGGGCCGTATAGGAATATCAGGTTTTGTCTAGAATCTTTGAAGGTCAATTTCTCTATCTATTTCAAGCAGAACTGACCGACCCAAATCTCTAGCTGGACACTTTCCTGCGATATTCCATCCTTGCGGCAAAATTTTGTAGGTAGATAGCTAACATAACTTGCATATATCCTTTCTCTAAATTGAACATATTACTAGACTGGTAAGTAGCGATAAGACTCGTAATAGATATTGTCCCAGATGATCAGTAATATGGTTCAGCAATCACGTAGACTCGGGCATTCGTTGAGTGCAGTCTCTAGGGTAGCAATGGGCCAGCAGCCAACTACAACGCATCAGGCTAGCTTACACATAAGTTACCCCACAGGAGCCACATTTTCTTGACACAAGGGCGCACTAACTTATCTCTCACGTAAGGACCCAAAAGTAACTAGTCAGGTTGGTGGTTGATTTTCACTTTCAACCTCCTGTCCTTGACAATGCATCATCCATAGCACCTGATGTGTGACTAGGATACCAAAAACGACAGTAATTTACCTTGCCTGTTCCTTGACGACACGTCGACGCCCAGTTCGTGTCGCCTTTCGTGCTCCCCACCGCCCTCTGAAGCACGTGCATCAACACCTCAAGTGTCGTTCTGCAGCCAGGCAAGGAGTCTATTCGCCAAGACCCGATTTCTGATTTGCTTACTACTGTTCTCGTCTGTTATCCAATGGAAAGTGATCGGTCTGCCGATCCAGACCGGGCCATGCTTCTACCCCATTGCGAGGAGGATGACTTGAGCTTCTGGTGCCGACAGCTTTTCAATGATGACCATCCCCAGTCCGTCCTCCCAGACGACTTCTCCTTTGGTTCCTTACCTGACGACCTGTTATCTTTCGATTCATCATGGCCTACCATTGGCGAGTACACTGATCTTACATCTCATGGCAACCTTCCTCCCCCGGATGCTCTCGTCTCTGAAGCCTCTCAGCATCACCAACCTCCTACGACCTCTTCTGTCGCACTATGTCGCTCCCACGACAACGGCTCATCGCCCAAGATCGGTACTCGTTTCTCCAAGGAGGCACTCAAGATTCTCAAAGATTGGCTGTCCTCTCACAGCGACCATCCCTACCTCGACGAGGAAGACCGGGAGATGCTACAGCATCAGACAGGACTTAACAAAACACAGATTTCTAACTGGCTTACCAATGCTCGTCGTAGGCGCAAGGTCCAACGACCGAGGTCTACCTCTCCTTATGTGCGCAATACCTGGACCGGCCCTATCGACATTCCACGACGTCAGGATACACCTGCCTTTCAGAACAATACAGGCAGCCTGAACCCCCTAGAGCGCTGGGTCGATTCACCTCCCGAGAGCGAGCCCGCTTCTGCCACCGCGATCGCTCGTGCCGTGGCTTCGAACTCACACATTTCTTCGGGGCAGAACAGCCCGCGCTCCTTTGCTTCCACCGACGACGGATCGAACCCGTCAGTTTACAATGTCTCTTCTGCAAGTAGTGCTGGTACGTCGAGCGGTGCCTCTTTCGGTTCCATGACAAGGCAGCGCGGCCGCCGCCGAAGAAGACCCGTTACTAAGCGCAAGGAGAAACTCGCTTCAGCTGTACCCCTCAAGAAGTTCCAGTGTACGTTCTGCACCGATACCTTTGGGACTAAGTACGATTGGCAGCGACATGAGAAGTCACTGCACCTCTCTCTGGAACGGTGGATGTGTGCCCCCAATGGCCCTCGGGTCACGGATCCCCAGAGTAACCAGATCTACTGTGCCTTCTGCGGCGAAAATGAGCCCAGTGATGAGCACACCGAATCCCATAACCTCTTGGCCTGTATGGAGAGGCGACCTGAAGACAGGACGTTTTATCGCAAGGATCACCTCAATCAACACCTAAGGCTTATGCATGATGCCAAGTTCCTCGACCGGAGTATGAAGTCCTGGAAGGTCATAGGTCCTGATATCCGATCACGCTGCGGCTTTTGCGGTATAGCAATGCCTAGTTGGTCCATTCGAGTGGACCATCTTGCGGAGCATTTCAGAAAAGGCGTTACAATGGCTTCCTGGAGGGGAGACTGGGGCTTCGAACCCCCGGTGCTCAAGATGGTTGAGAACTTTATCCCTCCGTGTAAGCCTCCCACTCCTACATGAAGCAATTGAAGAGTCTATGATCATCGAGGCTATCGTGACCGAGTCAAAACTGACGTTATGCATCTATACAGATTTGATTGACATTGATCGTCGCTCACCGTTCCCGTACATCGCAACCGCTGCGAAAGCCGAGACCCCCGAGAGCTCATACGAGTTTATGAATCGGGAACTTGATCAAGTTACAGCCAGGTCACAGGAGCCACTAACACTAGAGGCCCAGAGTCGGGAGCTGAATCAAATTGCACGAAGGCAACCTTGCTCCGAAACGGTTTCAGGAACAGCGGGAGCCTTCTTCTTGACCGACGTCAACTGTTATCGACGCCTCAATCGCGAGTTAACTCGCTACGTCACCTCCATCATGTCACTCAATAATCCGAACTGTCATGTACCAACGGATGCCGAGATTCAGCATCAAGCTCGGTGTATAATCTTCGATGAGTTAGTGCCGTTTCATTCCTTTGCAGATATTTATCTACCTATGCTGACCACGTCCCAGCGATGACCCATGGAATCAGACCGCTGCCGATAACGCCGAGTGGCTGCTGCGATTCAAGCGAGATGTTGGCATCTTGCCTTCAGGGCCTGGTCTTCCGCTGGACATCAATTCTTGGAGCATTGTCGACGGTGGCACAGGTTTCGCTCCTCCATTCGCCTTCCCCAACGAGAAAATGTTGCACGCTACTTCATCGTCGCCTTCGTCATCCAGCGCAGCCACACCAGCCATGACGTCTCACGGCTCTGACAAGGTTGAAATATTCGTCGGGAATGAGGAATCGCCCTTTGAGACCAATCAGGCTTTGCTCGACGGGTATCTACAGACCTTCTCGTCGCGCTACGATCGCCCCGCTACTGTGTTTTGTTCGCGCGAGCTCGAGAGCGGCCTCGTTAGCTTTGTCGAGGCAGGAATAGCGCGAGGGGCCGGCTTCCCTTCGGATGAGGCGTTAAGGTTGCGTGGCCGTGAGATTCTGAGCTGTGATAAAACAGCAGCTGATGATCCTGATCTGCTTGGAAGATTTAAGGCGTGGATGATGAAACTACGCCATAAGCAGACGGTGGCCATGCCTTGTGATATCAATATCAACCTGAATAACTCGGACATAGATAGCCTGTTGGCTGATGCGAACTTTGATGTGATATTTACATAAATTTAGATATTTCCTATTACCTAATGTCGAGTCTTGAGTTAATACAATGGCCCCTCCTTGGAAACTACATAATGACATGTCGACAACAAACTTTGACAAGAAACCTTCTTCACCTTTAACTTTCATCGCGACACAAAATGCCGGCGTGACTCACCTTCCTTTCATTATAAATATCATACTCCTCCCCCCGATTCACGCAGTCACGGCATTCCTCCAAGCTGACCGCCATGACACCAGAGGAATCGATTACCCTGATCAAGGCCAACCTGGCAGAAGTCCTGAACCCAGAGATCATCGACGATGTGATCCTCAAACAAAGCCGACCTCTCCGGGTCTACTGGGGAACCGCACCAACTGGAAAACCCCACTGCGGTTACTTCGTTCCCATGGTCAAGATCGCCGAGCTCCTCCACGCAGGATGCCATGTCAAGATCCTGCTCGCCGACAAGCACGCACTCATGGACAGCCAGGCGCCCCTTGAAGAGATCAAATACCGATGTGAATACTACAGACTCCTCATCCAGAGCTCCCTCAAAGCCATCGGCGTGGATGTCTCCAAGCTTGAGTTTGTAGTGGGGAGCTCATTCCAAGAGACCAGAGAATACGAGGTCGACAGATTTCGATTCTCGAATAACGTCACCGTATCACAGCTGATCAAAGCTGGTTCAGAAGTCGTCAAACAAAGTAAGAATCCGACACTCGGTAGCGTGGAGTACCCCATTTGGCAAAGCCTCGACGAAGAGTACCTTGGTGTCGGCGTGGAATTGGGTGGCGTAGATTAAAGAAAGCTATTCACATTTGCAATCGATCATATGCCACAGCTTGGCTTCAAAGTGCGAGCACACTTGATGAACGCCATGGTCCCAGGTCTTGGAGAGGCGCAGAAGATGAGTTCAAGCGAACCAAGCTCCAAGATCAACCTTCTTGATTCACCTGAAGAAGTGACCAAAAAGCTCAGGAAAGCCGTATGCGCCCCGAAGGAAGTCGAAGGAAATGGTGTCGTTGCGTTTATAGAACACGTCATCTTCCGTGTCGAATCGCTGAAAACGAATGGCGAGCCGAGGTTCACGGTTGAAACATGAAATGGCGAGATTCTGGTCTACGAAGACATTTCCAAGCTCAAAGAGGATTATGCCAGCGATATTCTTACACCGCAGATGATCAAACCCGCGCTGATCAAAGCACTCAACGATCTTCTGGACCCAATTCGTAAAGACTTTGAGTCAGATGAAGAATGGAAACGTATTGCCAATCTGGCGTACCCGGTTCAAGAAAAGCCTGAGAGAGGGAACAAGGTGAAAAACAACGGCAAGAGATCTAAATAGCTGCCTATTCGGATAAAAGGCCATCAGGCTACAGATAGTGTGACCTAAATGGTAATCTACTAGCTTCTTTATGGTAATAGATTAAGATCGGATTTCGCATTAGCTATGCTAGGTAACCTGATCTCACTCAAGATTCAAGTCCTGCTATTTGCTGCCCTGCGTACCATGACTGCAACTGATAAAGCCTTGACCCCGTTGAACGTAGGATATTCCTCTAAGTAATTGACGATTAACCGAAATGTTTTGATTAATAATAGGCAGTATGCAAAGCCATTCGATTAACTAAACTACTACAAGATTGCTTTAATTTAGTTTTAATCATTATGCCTATTAGTTACGGCCTTTGTCAATGCGGTAGGCTCCAGCACCGTTAAAGTTAGTCGTTGGATGTATCATCTTAACAACCACTGACTTGGAGCCTATTCTTGCTGTTAGAACTTAATTCTCTTCACTGGAAATAGACCTGGTTTTTCCACTCACCTTTAGGAATTTTGAAGGAACCCCAGAATCCTCGCCCAACGACACATTTCACAGGGCCGTGGGGCACGTCTCCGACATGGTCGTCTAGCATCATGGCTGGATCATATGGGTCTTGCCAACGGCCCTTGAGGGAGAGTGCTCCATGTGTACGGCCGATCTCTTTCCCGTCAACAAAGACTGCGTGCTGCTCTGTAGTACCTCTCTGGTCGGCGACTGAGAGGGCCATATCTTGCTCATAAGCGCTGAAGTCTATGACAAGTTCTTTACCTTGGCCGAAGGTGTAAGAGGTCCAGGGCTTCACGTAACCATTTATACAAGGTGTATCCTCACTGCAGGATGCGTAATAATACAGTTCTAGGATAATTAATCTATTCTTTTTTGATTTTAGTATTATTGTTATATCTTGCCTCGTGATCCGTTGGAAACCCAGGATGTAATCACACTTGTCCATGTGCGCAAACACGGTTGTTGGCGTTTGTATGGTATTCCCTGTAGCTATTTGCTAGTCATCATGGTAAAATGACTATGTTGTTATCCACATGTGTTATCTGCTGTCGAGACTAATGGTTCATAGGTCAAATGAGCTGAGAGAACTTACAAAAAGTGGTCTGATCTATAGTCGGGAATGACCCCGCGAGTGTTGGCTGCAATTAATCGACACTAACCCTTAGAGGAAAATGCGCGAAAGAACAGTGCTTATTTCGTGATAGATATATTTTGCTGTCATGACGTCAACATTATATATAGTCACCACCTGTTGAGATGTCATAAGCTTCAACCATCAATCACCATGATGGCAGCATGAGACATTTATACGTGTGTCTTCAGTACCCACGTACGAAAGCTTCTCATGTGCGACTCTCCTTTGGGCGTCGAACTTGGGGTTAAGAAGGACGCCAATTATTGCGCCATGTTTGATGTCATGTCATTCATCTCCATTATGTCACACCCGCCACTGCATGCCTCTTATAAGTCCGTGAAGCCGGCGAAATGTAATCTCAGCATTTCAAGTTCTGTGATCGACTCCCCGACTTATCATCACTCAGATCACACCAACAACATTGACTAACATGGCGGCTAAAGGCCCTGACTCCCTCATCGGCCAAGGGCCATTCCATGCTCGTGTCCACCCAGCTAAGCCTGCTGTAAACAAATGGGTGAGTAGCCGCACACTACCTACATATTCCTTGCTCACCATTTCTAGCATAAGCCGGGTAATGAGAAAGGCAACGATGCCGCGCCAGAGTACCACGCCGAGACCTTCCCACCAGGAACTGCACCCGCAGAGAACACTTTCCACCCGAATCCCGAGAGCAACTACACGACTGAAGCCTTGAACATGCCTGCTCTAGACATGCCAGGCTCGACGTCAAAGGATATCTACAATTCTATCGACACCGTCCATGGCAGACCACTGATCGGCCAAGAGAACCGTGAAATCAGAGGAGTCCATCCGAGAAAGAGGAAGAAGGAACGCAGTGGTCTGGAAGGTGTAGGTGCCAGTACAGCATACTCTGTGTTTGACAAGGTTAGGGATACGGTTGCTGATAAGCCCAATGTCGAAAAGGGGCTTAGGGGTTACTCTGGAAAGATAGAGGGAGGATTGGCTGCAGATGGAGCAGAGTCCATGCCGCCTGTCAAGGCAGATGAGCGGGCTGTTCGTGAAGGTCCCCATAAATCTAAAGCTTGATAATGGAGGTGATTGTTCTAGAGCTAGATAACATGTGTTATTTGCAGTTGAGGCTTGTGGCTCAGAGCTTAAATCAGCAGAGAGGCCTTTGTGTCCCATTTGAGGATAGCGGGAGTGATAATTGTCTAGATCAAGTAATTAAAGTTGCAGGATCACCTTTCAGCTGCAGACAAGTACAGTAGAGACACGATAAAATACACTGATAGGGGAACTAGCAAAATCGTTCGATAAGATTGTTTGGGCTTATTGGTCCATTTTGACTTTGGCTACTCCGTAGTACCCTGAAAATCAGGATCAACCAGGGTCGTCATACCCCATGTAAAAGAGTTTAATTGGCTGGATGCAGGTCATATCTCATTTGACACATTTGTAGAGTGGGTATCATTGACTGCAACCCTAACGATACAGGGTATGTATATATGAGACAACGACAACTCAAGATATCGTCATTTGTTTATCACCTCAACAAAGATTCCAAATCAACACAAAGTTTCGTATAGACTTCAAGGGTACCAGGGCAAATCATGTGCATAATGACTTTTGTTTTCCATCATGGGCGCTAACAAGTGCGGGGTCGTTTCACGGCAGTTCTCGGTGCAATCAACTCACCTGTCCAAACATCCCTCAATTCGGCAATTATCTATCGCCTACAAGTAGATTGCGTCGCTGCATTCGTAATACCCACAGCCTTCGCTTAGACAAAATGACACATTATGATGGCTCTAGAAGCTTAGACACGTGAAAATGCTCGCCATCATGCGAAAACCTATTCGAGGGAGCCTGAGCCATTGGTCAAGGTGTCTATATAATTTGCCTCTAAAACACACGGCTCGACTTGGAGGACACTACCAACGCCCATCAAACTTCAATCTTACCAATATTCACACTGCCAAAATGAGTCAAGTCTCGGAGAAAGCGCCCGACAGGAAATGGTGGAAGGAAGCCATTGTCTACCAGGTTTGAACTACTTCCCCCCTGTTGCTGCAATAGACTTATGCGAAGTTTAGATCTATCCCGCGTCGTTCCTTGATACCGATTCTAATGGCGTCGGGAACATCAACGGGATCACAGCTAAGCTGGACTATCTCAAAGAGCTGGGCGGTAAGAAGTGTCCCGATCCTATGTTCATGATCTAACGAGTATATGTTCACAGTGGACATTCTCTGGATTTCACCAAGTAAGACCTGGTCAATGTATAGCGACTGCTTCCAATCTGACATCTGCTTTAGTTTACGAAAGTCCACAGAAGGACATGGGCTATGACATTGTACGAACCCATTTCCCAATGAGATTGAAGTAGCACCCGCTGACCTTTTCACAGTCGAATTATCGTGGCATTCATCGCCCCTACGGCACAATGCAAGACGTGCACCGCTTGATTGACGAGCTCAAGGCACGCGATATGAAGCTCATCATGGACCTGGTGGTCAATCACACCTCAACTGAGGTAAGAGAAAGCTTTACACTCTGTGTCCAACTTAACGTGACTGATTTCACCTGACGCTATAGCATCCCTGGTTCATCGACTCAGCCTCGTCTGCAGTAAGCGCGCGACGAGACTGGTACATCTGGCGCAAGCCAAAATATGACGCCCAGGGTAATCGACAGCCACCGAACAACTGGTGCAGCCTCTTTGACGAGACAGAGTCGGCCTGGACCTATGACTCTAAGACTGATGAGTACTATCTTTCCCTCTTTAGTCCTTTTCAGGCCGACCTTAACTGGGAGACCCCGTTCGTCAGAGAGGAAGTCTGCGATATCCTGCGCTTCTGGCTTGACAAGGGCGTCTCTGGTTTCCGCATGGATGTCATCAACCTCATCTCCAAAGACCAGAGATTCCCCGACGCAGAGATCCGTCACCCAGGCAGGAAGTACCAGCCGGGAGAGTGCTACTTTGCCAACGGGATCCGTCTGATGGACTATCTCCAGGAGATGAAGACCGCCGTCTTCTCAAAGTACGACACCGTCACAGTCGGTGAGATGCCGTACCTTGAGAATGAAGAGGAGAGACTCAAGATGGTCGCGGCGGAAGAAGGCGTGCTCAACATGATCTTCACCTTTGAGATGATCGGCCTTGACATCGTTCCTGAGAAAGGCCGTTTCAGCAATAAGCCGTGGAAGGTCAGTGAGCTGAAGGAAATCGTCGCCAAGGCGTGCAGGCTCGTTAATCAGGACGGGTGGCATACGCTATTCTGCGAGAATCACGACCAACCTCGTTCCGTCACGCGTTTCTGCGATGATTCGGATGAGCATCGCGTCGCAGGCACCAAACTCCTTTCAATCATGCAGACCAGCCTTCCTGGTACCTTATATCTGTATCAGGGAGAAGAGCTGGGTATGCGGAACGTGCCCAAGTCCTGGGAATTTGAGGAGTACATAGACATTGAGTCTATTTCCTACATCAAGAAGTAAGTCTCATAAATCCTATCTGATAATGCTGAACAGGTACTGACATGTTCCTTCTTGTGCAGTGTCTGCGCTCAGTTCCCAGAAGGATCTCCTGAAAGGAAAGAGGCAAGGAACCTTCTGCGCCTCAAAGCGCGTGACAATGCCAGGACCCCGATGCAGTGGGACTCTACATCCAACGGCGGCTTCTGCCCCGCGGGAGTCAAGCCCTGGATGCGCGTAAACGACGACTACACCATCGTCAACGCAGCTCTCCAGACTTCTGCAGGACGGGCAAACGACCGCACCATGCTTGTGTCACCATATCGCTTCTGGCAGCGAGGTATCCAGATACGCAAGAAGTACAAAGACATGCTCGTCTATGGGGACCTTGAGATTATTGATGGCACACACCACAATGTCTTTGCGTTCAAGAGGACCAGCAACGACAGACATTCCATCACAATTCTTAACTTTAGTGAGGATGAGGTGAGCTTCACGTTTCCTGAAGGTGAGGGGGTCAGGGGCTGGGCTCTCGGGAGTTACGACGTGTTGTCTCTGGAGAGGCCCAGGTCGGGGGAGATACAGCTCCTACCTTGGGAGGGTCTACTTGGTATTGCTTGAAGGGTCTCTGGCTTTGTAACCGATGAATCAGACTGTCATTAATTGCTACGAAATTAGTTCGACATAGTTAGTACAGAATGCCACAGATCGCTGATCACATGCATTAACTTGTAATATCATACTCTACTGTGTGACCGCTCGCAACTTGAATTATTGGATCCCATTCTCCGCTGTTAGCTAGATGTGTTATTCGTGGTAGAGACCTGTGGCTGAGAGCTTAAATCAGCAGAGAAAACTTGGGATTCCATTCACGATAAGAGTAAACCTGAGGGCTCTGTGGCAATGTACTATGTTGTTTTATGAGGAAATAGACGGATGTAAGAGTTTTAAGATTGTTGAGCTGCTTCTTCAGCCTATAAAATCGTGTCCTCATTCATCACCTGTGTTAGCAGCCTAAAGCTTAACCTTACAGGCGACAGCCAACCCCATTAATGCATCGCCTTGACGGTTAAGTACTTTAATCTTTTGATTCGAGTATCATTGCTGTACAACATGATTTCTGGCGTGTAATGAATTAAACGGGAGGGTACGATACTGTAACTTCAACCTCGCGACGTCAATCTATAGATGCCATTCCATACTTAAATCTTAGACCCCGTTCTCATACTCATCAACCATGTCTCGATATCCGCCTCACTGTTGCCTTTCAACCACTTAATCGTTGCGTCCCGCACAGTAGCCGAAACACTCTCATACTCAGACCGATCCTGCATAAGTTTGGTGATAACCTTGACCCACGGTACTACATCCTGCTCGGGTATCGTGTATCGTCCCGACGCATCGCGCTCTCCAGTTATGGGAGTCACTGGTATGATATAATCCAGTCCAAGCATAGACTCAGAGAGCGCACCTGCATTTGATGACACAACTGGAATGCCCCGGAGGTGAGCTTCTACCACCACCATGCCCCAGGCCTCGCACCAGAGCGACGGGACGACAAGGACTTTAATATCGCGCCAGAGATCTTTTTCTACTGCACAGCACGGACGGACACTGCATACTAGTTAGATAATCTTCAATGTAGAAAGCTATATTAGCAATGGAGGTACTTACGTCATGTTAGACAAGTCTTTGATCTCCTTTACAGTTTCATCGTCGGCGCCCCAACTCATGTAGGTCAGAAACTCCAACTGGGGGCAGTTCCTTGCCAGATCCACCAATATTCTCGCACCCTTCACCGGACAGGGATTTATCATACCAACAAACCTCTTGTCCCAGTTAAAGACCTGGTCAGGGATGACATGGTCTTTCCCGACCATATACGTCCAGGGATGATGCACCAAGAAGCGCGTGTCCAACTGCCCGTGCTCAAGCGCATATTTACGTATCATCTCAGACACGCTCCAGATCCCGTCGAGCTGCTGGAAAAGATCTGCTTCCCGCGTTGTACTCGAATGACCGGGCAGGCCACCGGCAAAGGGGCCGAAAGGAAGCTGCTCGGCTGTGTGCACAACTGCTATGCGAGACATGGTTAGGTGCGCCAGTTCTGGGGCGAGACTAGCTTTCATGGATAGGCCGTCATTGGAAATGATGTGCGTCGGAGAAAAACGTCTGATCTCTTCTTGGAGGAACGAGATGAAGTCCTTGAGTGGTGCTGAAGACGTTCCATTCTACGATGACGGTTGTTAATAACGTTGAATACTTGAGTGATAGAGATATTTATTTACCTCGATATACTCGGCTGACATCCTGGCCAGCTGGTTTGGTGACTCTACCTTGCCGCCAAATGCAGCGTCAAAGCCTTCACTGTCGAGAGCCATCGTCTCAACACCGTCTTCCATACACAGTTCGTGCACCTGCACATCTTGTCCGGGCTTGTCGCTGTCTGACCTCATGTGCAAAACTCCCTTACGGAATCGCGTATCAACCTCGTCGCTTCTATCCATATAGCTCTCTACCTCGCCTCGATACGAGTAGCAGAGCTGGCGGACACAGTGGCCTCTGGACGCGAGGTAGCGCAACAGCGCGTGATTAGCCTTGTAACCGCCTGAAGAGGAAAAAAGACCCTTTGCGGTCTGGATAAGAAAGACGCGCATGATGTTATGCTTCGGTTCTAGTAGATAGTTGCAACGTGGTTTGGTGGGGGGGAGTAGGAGTCAGTGGTTTTCGGGGATACCAATATCCAATGACATTAATGAGGATTTAATGGAACTGGAAATGGATGTGAGAAGAGGGCCGAGTTTGTGTGGTGAATAAATAGGAACAAAAGGCTCGCACACAGGAGTTTAAACACTGATATACGTAGAGGTGCGTTAATTCGCCTTAGAGTTCAAATCACAGAACCTCATATTAAACGTTCACTGTGACGCAATAGCGGCCTCGCCCGTGAGCCAGGCCTATAGCCCCCGACATTCCATCAATAGTGTTGGTCACTATTTCATATGAATGGCCCAGCATCAAATGCGACAAGTGAGTAAGTTGTAAAATGACAGATCAGATTATAATTGATAAATATTGATGTTATTACTGAGGCTATGAGGTGGTGTTTCACATGACTCTAGGACACATCTCGGAAGCTTCTAGAGTTGCCTGTAGCACTTACAGTATCTTAAAGCTTGAGCATAATGAGAGAGGACAGAATGCATCTGATTGCTGCGCAGATGGTTAGGCTTTAGGCTATAGGTACGCATGACACGAATGTTGATTTATAGTTGAAGCTTATGGGATCTCAACGACACATATCATGCCAACACACTGAGAAATCCTAATTAAATCCAGCTTAATAGACCAAACGTGCAATTATCAGATATCAGCTTAAGGATATGTTTATATATATCATATAATGGGTTATATTAGAAATTAAATAACAAACTTTACTTAAATGTATAACTAAGAAACTTATAGTATGCCTGTAAGCTTTAATTAATATAAGTAGAGGACTAATAAAAAAACAAAAAAAGTTTTAAATCTCTATATTTATCGGAAGAAATTAATACAAATCATGGAAATCGGCGTTATATGCCACAGGTATGAAAACTCAATATATATAGCAGAACGTATTGTGAAGACAATACAGTGTTTGCTTTAAATAACGCAACCAAGCTGCCAATAATGGACCTGCTTCTTTGATTTTACCGTTGATCAGAATGTTTGTTTTCTAAGGTGAAGAGAACAAGAGGTATACTTGCACCACGTCAGCAGTAATTTGTATGAGACTTCAATTTATCTCACGAGCTAAGTCCTCTATCTCGAACCTGTGCATCATTAGCTCGCAGCCATTCATCCCGAACATGATTGTAGATTTCAGCGCAGAGTTAGGGCTTCACTAACCGCCAGACGTCGCGACAAGGACGTTGAGAAGTCCAGAACTCGACCACTGTCAAGAAGAGTTGCACCACAGGCACGACTATTCTGTTATTACCCAACATCGCAACTGACATCACATCAGGCTATACTCAGTCAATCTCGCAAGAAGCAAGACACGCAGAATGGCTGGTTCTGTCTCCGGACAATCACAGTAAGCTAGGTACTAGACGATTCCTGGGTAAATTATAAATTGGTATTAGAATACAGTGACTTCAAGCTCTTTGATTCGAAGTAAAGATAATCATGTAATGAGGTTGCGCGACCAATTAGAGAGAACCAGCGGCAGACAACTTGTCAAACCCAATAGGGCCAAAAGGTCCGTAAGAAGGATGGAATTACATACGTCGAGGTGCAGTAAACATGCCAAGAGCTCTCATCACAGGACCGCATACGAGACTTTCACTGTGACGCAATTACGATCTCACCTATCAGCCAAGTCCACTTTATGCCATCAAAACATGAAGGAGCTTTAGCCAGTTTTGATGTAATCAACCGTATTCTGATTATCACTGAGAATGGACTGAACTTGATATGTGATAGACGGCCGACATGAAGAGATGTGATGAGATTGATACTGTTGCTAGGGGTGGAGAGGGCACTTAACACGCTGCTTAATTCCACTGTTAAGATATTGACTCAAGATTGAGATTGGATTGAAATACTGAGGGAGTTAGTAAGAAAATCAAAAGAATCTATTAAAAATTCTTTGCAGGAATTTCAATAGAAATCAAAGCGCACTTCTATGTCAGACGTATGTAAGGTTACTGACGCAGAGCCGAATGCATCGTGAAGGAAACACGATCCATTGTTCGGCACCCCTTATGATGTTATGTCTTGTCAGCGGTGATGAAAAAGTTTATAACAGAATTGTTCGGCTTGAGGGTCTTCAGACCAGGATGTGAAGTGAATATATTGAGCATTTGACTCCTGAGTTGTCATATATGTGATATTGATCTTCGTAAATCTCACCTTTGAATCACAGCTTGACCAATTAAACACCATGAATTCATTGCAGCGAGTTCTTTCAAAAATTGCATTAAGCCCAAGTCCAGACTCTGAGCGGCTTGAAACAAACGGAGACGATATTGTTGAATTCAGGGATGCCGATGTTGATAATCCAAGGAACTGGTCACCGGCGAGAAAACGGTACATCACCGCCATCACGATGTTACTATTGGCAAACGGCAGCATCGCCAGTAGCATCACAGCAGGAAATACCCAATCAATCACCCAAGAATTCGGCATCTCGAATGTCGCCGCCCAGCTCGCGACGTCGCTTTTCCTGTTGGGCTTTTGCGCAGGGCCTTTGTTGTTTGGCCCGCTGTCGGAGTTCTACGGCCGTCAGTGGTTGCTATATTTTACCTTCTTTCTCTACTTCTGCTTTACGTTCCTGACGGCCTGGCCGACGAACTTGGGTGGTTTGCTGGTGGGCAGATTTCTCGCGGGATGTTTTGCTGCAGGGCCATTTGCCATTGTGCCTGGAGTACTGGTTGATCTATGGGATAAGTGTGAGTGCGGCAATGCCATGGGTATCTTGATTTGTGTATGCTGGGTTGGCCCGGCCCTGGGTACGGTCATATCTGGGTGCTTTGAGCTGAAGAAGGATTGGCGTTGGTCCATGTATGCTTGTCTTTGGCTCGGGTCATTTACTATGATGCCTATGCTGACGATTCCTGAAACACACGGCCCAACGGTTCTTGCACGAAAGGCAAAAGTGGCTCGGCACAAAGGTCACGACGTACAGGCTGCAGGGGAGGCTTCCAGACCAAAGCTACTTCAGCTGTACAAGACAGCTCTGACACGACCGTGGGTCCTCCTCTTCGACACAATCTCTCTACTGTGCTGTCTATACTCATGTCTCATTGCTGCTCTGCAATACATGCTCTTCAGCATCTATCCCATCGTTTTCCAGGACCTGAGAGGATGGAACCCCGCTGTGTCGCAGCTCCCCGTTCTCGGACAGGCCGTCGGCGCCGTCTTCGGCCTTCTGATGGTGCTTTATCATACGAGACGACGCAAGGCAAGGGTGGACATGGGGAGGGAGATGGTTCCAGAGGACCACATGGTTCTAGCCATGATAGGAGGCGTGGGACTACCGACTTCGATGCTCTGGCTGTGTTGGAGCGCCCAGTACAAGTCCGTATACTGTTGCATTCTCACGATAAGACATCTGGACTGATTTGTCAGTAGCTCCACCCATTGGATCGTATCGACAGCGGGTGGCACGGTTCTGGCGACATGCCTGATGCTGATCCATGTATCTTGCTTTAGTTACGTCGCTGACACCTACGTGGACTACGCTGCTTCTGTCATAGCTTCCAACCTCGTTGCAAGGTGTATTAGCAGCGCGGGAGCTCCTGTCTTCACTAATCAGATGTTCGAGGCCCTTGGAGTGGGCGGCGGAGGCTCGCTGATCGCGGGTGTGGCAGCGCTTCTCGCTGTCATACCATTTCTGTTCTACCGTTATGGCCACGCTATCCGATCACGGAGTAAGTACGCTCTTGCTTAGGCTGGGCTATCAAGGCCAAGGAAGATGGATTCGCGTGTTTGGACGGCGAGCCCCTGAGTGCCGAGGATTTAGTTAGCAACGTCATTCTCGCGACAGTCAGCGAAATGTCAACTTGACTACCTAGGTTGAGCATACGCGACGCGCTAAGTCTAGATGGAGCTTCTACCCTGTCAGTCTTGGGTCCAATCGATGCACCGCAATAAACTCCCGACCATCACATTGTGACAAACCGAACCTTACTTGTCGGAGCCATCCAAATGGTCCACGATGCGACCGTTTGATGTGCAGGGGATCTTCACTCACACCATCTCTCATATCAGATCGCAACACACTGTGGGGCCAGCCTCCACCCCCAAATACTACCCTCCGTTGGAACATCAGCCGCTGATTGGGCTCATGCATGATTGAGTTTGCCGATGGCTGGACAGAACCTTTGGATGGGGGTTCTATAGGGGTTCGGAGCCGTGCCGTCTTGATATGGTTGGTGGGCAGATATCGCTCATAGCAATTTATCGATTTGGGTTTGCTAAAGGACCCTCGCTTACGGGACATATCATTTATCACATTCCAAAAACCATAACGGGGCCTGAGTGATGGCGTTTCGGTAGGCCTTTGTTTCGATAATAATGACTGTTGAGTCTTGATGACATGCAGATATCCTGTGGAGTTGAGTGCTTATCAACACGCAGATCCTATAGCTAAAAATACTAAGGAACCGGGAGTTTTAGCATCCGCTTTTGGGGCGAAGGATGTTCCATGCTTACATGCCGGGTAACGAATCCAGAGTATTAGCTGCGGGGTTACGAGACGTTCCCGTTCAAACGACTACCATCTGTATAACTAATTTATGGGCACTAGGCCATCCAGAAGCGGGGTAGCTGTGGGAACTAGAGCCTTTACGTGTCATGACGACTAAATGACAAGGGACCAAATGACTAGGTTAGCATCCTTGATCATCAAGTCCGTTGCAGCATCAGCACTGTAACACACCATTTCCACTCCTCGGAAATGCGTTATCCTCTCGTCAAGTCATGGTATTTAAAATAAACGCATCAGATAGCATGTCGAATTGTCTTTGATGGGAATATTCTCCGCCTGCTGCTAACTTTTAGGTTAAATTGAGCGGCGGGATACCGATCCAGTTCGACCCGGGTATTTAATGGATAGAGACGGAAACAAACCTCACGGCGTTTAACGAAAGAGCATACAAAACGTGAGTAAGAAGTTGTCATACTCTGGAGTCCCTGTTGGATACAGAGCCAGAGTTCATTTTCTCGAAATGAGTCTTTTACATCAGTGTGTGTGCTTGTCCCAATGCCACGGCCCTCGTTTTCTTCGCCCTGTTATTTCATGAGAATCGTGTACGGTCCCTAACAAACGTCTTTGCAGCAATGGCCATGGACCAAGCTCCCACTTCACACGAGAACCAACCGTACGACCTATCCCTCCTTGGCAACTTGGATGCCGCGACTCAGCTGTTGGGAGATCAGTGGTATCTTGTCCCCAATGACGGGAATTACCATCTGCTCACCGGGACCGGAGAGTACATACCCAGACTTCTTGGGGACCCGGCTCTGGTCCAATGGCCCGAGCCTCTCCTCTCACCAGAGCTTCCAACACCCCAACAAGATTCATCATCGGCAATCCTCGCGAGCCCAGCTAGCAATGCCGAATGTCGTCCAGACTCTCTGGTGCATCAACACGCTTCACAATGCACAGCCGTTTCTACTTCGTCCAGCGATGTCGACCACCATATTTCTGTATCGACACAGCCCGAATCAAAGAAACGCACCGTCAGCTTCAGCGCCGACAGCACGATGACCCTGTCACGGGGAGATACTACCACGAGCCCCAACACAGAAATTTCCGTCCATGAGGCAGGCCCGAGCACGAAGAGGCGTGCTACTACCAGTACTGTTCCAACCAGAGATATCGAGTATATCAAGAAGGTCAGGGAGAGGAACAAGCGCGCTGCGACCAAAGTCCGCCTGAAGCAACGGGAAACCGAGAAGAACCTCGCGTCCGCCGAAAAGGAAATGCAGCAGGCGAACCAGAGGTTGACAGAATGTGTGAAGGAGCTAACTAACCAAGTGCACGACCTCAAGATGCAGCTCCTTCAGCATGGCACTTGTGACTGCGTCCTTATTCAGGAGTATATTGGCAACGAGGCCAACCGCTATGTGCAAGAAACGAGTGGCTAGACCTTTTATCCGCAAGGAGTTTTTTAATACTGCGCGATCTTCCAAAATTCCATATGTTACTTAATCTTAACTATCTACGAGATCATGAAGCCCTCAATGGCTAGGAATATATACTGCGTGGCTTGGGAATCAGCAAAGACCGCCTATATCTATTATTAATGGTAAGATTTGGGAGGTTAAGAATATACAAAAATATAGCTAGTATGAAACACATTATTTGGAGTTACAACTTACGGCAAATAGCTAAGAATCAGTATACAGAACTAAGTGATGAAAAATAAAATATGGAAATACTTTTGGAATATGATTTGAGTCCATAGACTTGCCGTCGCACGCCCTACCCCAAAAGGGTCAAGACTCAAGTGGTGGACTATTAACCTTATGGACAAGGCCACAATTAGCCCATACACCATAGCCGTGTCATCTTTACAGCTTCAAACCCACGCCCAACAAACCGCTGACATCACAAATCAGTCAATAATGCAAATGCTTGACAAAGGTCATCTTACTGCTTACATGCATGACATTCTATTTATCACTATCGTCAATCCGGTTAGGCGCTGTAATATCGCCACGCACCCAGATCTCACACTGACAGAGCGCTGACATATGTGGACCGACTAGCAGCTATGACATGTTATAGTCTGTTCCGGAGTTGTGTCGGAGCCGGAAGCCGGGCTAGTTACTAGAAAACCTAGGGACAAAATCCCCGACTTGGAATACGAAACAAAGACTGCTGTACGAAGGCGGTACGCGTATATATGATGGTGACACGATGTAATGGAAGCGGTAGTGGAAATTGACTTTCGGGCGGTATTGGAGGGTATTGCATTGTGATGATGAAAAGATGAATGAGATCACGTAGAACAGCAACATCCTCATGACTGGGGAAGAGGTGCTGGGGATGTGATGAAGAGCATAAATTGCATGGCGAAAGTCCCCTCTTGCTGATAGATTCTCGAGAGTAACCACAATCAATCTACAAACAACATCAACGATCAACATGGCAGAAGTATCCAAGTATGCTCCAATAGCACCCAGCACATAGTCAATCTCTAATGTTGCCACAAGACCAGTCTACACAACATCCTACAAGCCCCATCCCAGCGAGAGGATGAAGGCAGCCACTTGGACAGGCACCAAGTCCATTGAACTGACCAGTGTGCCCAAGCCCACTATTACCGCGCCCGCAGATGCCATCGTGCACGTCACCCACTGCACCATTTGCGGCTCGGATCTGCACATGTACAATGGCGATATGAACAAGGTTATGGAGAAGGGGCTCATCATGGGCCATGAGGCTATCGGCATCGTCGAAGAAGTCGGTCCCCAGGTCAAGACCCTAAGCGTAGGAGACCGAGTTATCATCCTGCCCGTCATTGCATGCGGAGACTGCTTCTACTGCAAGCGCAAGGAGTACTCCCTGTGTGACCGCACCAACCCCTCCAAGGAGTTGGAGCAGATGTACGGTCATCGCCTGTCGGGCATCTTTGGCTACTCTCTGATCACGGGAGGGTATCCTGGAGATCAGGCAGAGTATTGCCGCGTGCCCAACGCTGACCTCACTTGCATCAAAGCCCCCAAGGACATAGAGGCTAGTAAGCTCGTTGGCCTCGCTGACGTGACTCCTACCGCCTGGCACGGCAACGAGCTGGCCGAGGTCGGCAAGGGAGATGTCGTCGGCGTCTGGGGCTGCGGTGCCGTTGGTCTCTCGATCCAGCGTCTTGCAAAGCTGCGTGGAGCCAGCAAGGTCTATGCCATTGACAAAGACGAGCAGCGTCTGAATATTGCCAAGTCGATGGGCATGGTCCCCATCAATGTCAAGGAGCACTCTGATCCTGCTGACTACATCTTGTCCATTGAACCGCACGGGCTGGACCGTGGGATTGAGGCGAGCGGTTTTAGGAGCACCAACTCAACTGCCCATGCTACCATGAGAGCGTTGGGAGTCGAAGGGGATAGCACTGATACGGTCAGCGCAGCTATTAAGGCAACCCGTAAGGGAGGTAATGTTGCGTTGATTGGAGACTTTTTCTACAACACTAACAACTTCCCCATTGGAATGCTGATGGAAAAGGGTATCACGCTGCGCGGAGGACAGCTCTACGCCCAGAAGGTAACATTCATAAACCCGCCTCGTCTTATGGAAGAGACCTAACTATATTGCAGTACTTCCCGCTTCTTCTAGACCTTGTCGTCGAAGGGAAATACGATCCCTCTTTCATGTTCACTCATCACGGTACAGTAGCCTACTCGTATCTGCTAATTGTCGTTGTCTAACCCTTCTTGCCTTGCAGATAAGTTCGAGAACATCTCCAAGAACTATGATGCCTTCTTTAGTCACAAGACGCCTGGAGGATTGAAGGTTTGCCTCTCAACTGCGTTTGGACGGGCACAGACTGGGGGTTCCGTTTGAACATGAAGAAATGCTAGGTCTTTGCATGATGGGGAAATGTGATCTTAACTTTCCTACACTCATTACAGTAGCAAGGGGTCTTCCAGTCCTTACAGAATAATAGTACAGGTGTTTGAGATCAATCTAGTACCATGACCCATTGAGAGAGAAAAGATATTATATTCTGTATATCCTCCTAAGGCCGTAAGCTATCAGCCACGGGTATCATGCTTGAATATTATATCTGTAATCATGCACTTAAACTTCAGCAGAGCCCCTTTTCAACGGTCTAGGAACTGCTTTCAACTTCCGCATACATATAAAGATGCCTATAGATAACACCCTTATCCTTGGAGCTTATATCAAGCCAATACTTATCTGCAACCTAATTCACTCTTGTAAAGCGTAGATATGATAGTCTTTGGCCACTTTGCCACTTTAGAAAACTTGGGATCATTATCCAGCTGCACATCGATGGCGCTTATGAGTCTCCGGGACCAGCCTTGAACATACCAAAATTGCTGCTCAACGAGGCTTAGAAGCACTGAAAAATATGATACCAGGACAAGAGCGCATGGGTCATTGGCTTGGATGTCTGACATGATACTTGCAGAGATTCCATATGGGAAGACCATGACCATGCCTATCTCTGGCTGGGTACCAGCATGTGCAATGAGAATCGCCGACTTTCGTAGCTGCAAAGTTGCAAACTCATAGTCTGCCCTGTTGCAGTCCGATAGATTCGTGCGGTAAAAAGCGAAGAGACAACGCAGTGCCTGGAATGTATCCAAAGGCAGAGCAGTACGATCCAATGGCGGATCGAAGCTTTACAACAATAGTCAGCCCATCAGTTCGTGGGGAGGGCAAGATCACGTACTCGTAGGAGGCCTTGTCATTCTCTCCGACTATCCAGATCCCAGCCGACCATGCCGAGAAAGGCGTCTCCGCAAGATTCTGTCCCGCGCCGAAGAGACTAGATCGAATGCCACGTATCAAGACAAAGATCTTCAGAATATCCGCCATGGCATCTTCGGTCCGACCCGCTGGTGAAAACGCGTAGATGACGATTGTCGATGAGAAGCAGAACGCAGGATGCCAGTTCTTTTCGTCGATGCTGGAGAATATGCTGCGAAAGCCATGCATACCGCGGGTCTGGTGATAGGCTGCCAGATCGAGATACTTGTCACTTCTTGCAGGCAGAAGATGAGCTTTGTGTAAGGCAGCGACTGAGAGCAGGCCGTGGGAGAGAAACGGTGTATTATATGACATCTCGGGGAGGACCATACGCCAGATGTGCTGCATATCCAACCCCAGGGCAAGGGTGTTGGCTGTAATGGTAGAGTATTGGTGCATCAGTTCCAGGCCGTGGTCTTGGAAATCCAGAGATGCGCCCGGCGCTGGAACACTCCATACTTCAGCTACAGATAATGCACCAGGACTCGCTTGAGTTTCTCTGTTATTTATCAGGGGCAATCGAACGACTTCCGTCTTCTGAGGAGACTGTTGGGATGAGGTCAAGGTGCATGTCATCCCACGGCGGGCACAGTTAAAGCAAGAAGGAAGTCTCTCATCGCACTATGACCGAAATGTCATGAGATATCAGCAAAGCCCGCCAAGAGAAGGTGGAAGGGAAGATTTGATGAGGAGGTTCCATGATATTGCGGCCATGACATACCTTGACCTTTCTACGTTTGCACTCCCGACATCCGCTGCGTGACTTTGTATGAGAGCGTCGTGGTTTCATCTCTTCGGCACATAAGTCGTCACCGACGCACTGGAGGATATCGGTGGATATTTACAAACAAACCGCGTGTTCGCACAAAATGGACTCTTGGGGTCGCATAGCGGAAAAGAGGCTAGTTATAAGCTTATACCGAGCCTAAATCGCGAATACGCGGCATTCGGATGTGCCCGGAACTGCGGGTATCCAATGATAGAGCTGAGTTGACATTGGACATGGACATGATACGGATCCACATCTTGCCCTAGCATCGCAGATGAGGCTGAAGAGTCAGCTCCAATATCTAAGCCATGGATCAAACGTCAAGGTACGTAAGCTATAGGCTCTTTGTAATGGAGTTTTGTATATATATAGATATAATGGGCTCGAAATGCTCCGTTATTGGAGTGCTATCGTATTTAAAAGTAAGGGCTGCCCTGAGCCAAAGCCCATATCGAACCATCTCACCGAAGACATTATCCAGTGTCATCTTTCGCCAAAGAATTCAAGGAATCTATTACTCATCTTCAAAATGGCTGTCAAGTGCGACCCTAACTATCGACATGCCGACTGGTCCTTCTACCGCTACGAACCCTCGACAGCCGCGGCCGTCATATTCGTCATCCTATTCAGTGTCACGACGCTCGTCCATGTCTTCCAGATGTTTAGGACAAGAACTTGGTATATGGTGGCATTCTGTCTCGGTGGGATATGTAAGGCACTCCACGAGACATTATTGTCTGACGTTACTAATCGACCGGTTACTGTAGCTGAGATAGCTGGATATGTTGGTCGTGCCATTAACTCAACCGAAGACCCTGGCTGTTGGACTCTGGGCCCCTACGTCGTCCAAAGCGTCTTACTCCTCATCGCTCCGGCGTTGATGGCTGCTTCTATATATATGATACTCAGCCGCGTTGTCCTCTTGACGCACGGAGAGGAACATGCCATCATCAAGAGGCGATGGTTGACCAAGATCTTCGTTGTGGGTGATGTTGTGTCAATACAGCTCCAGTCCGCAGGTATGGACAACTGATACCGCAGTCACCCATCACGAAATTGACCCTTGTTGACTGTTATTGACATCAAAACAGGTGGAAGTATGATGTCGGGAGCCAATGAAACAAATAACCTCATGAAGATTGGCGAGTACGTCATCATCGGCGGCCTCTTCTTCCAGCTTATAATCTTCGGCATCTTCATCGCAGTCGTCAGTGTCTTTCATCGCCGGATGAACCGGTCGCCTACGAACAAGAGCCTAGAGCCCTCGATCAGGTGGCGTCATTACCTCACTACCCTCTACGTTACGAGCGGTCTTATCTGGGTTAGGAGTCTTTTCCGGGTTATTGAGTACCTCGATGGCAATGACGGATATCTCATGAGGACTGAAGCTTTCCTGTTCGTCTTCGATGCCACCCTGATCTGGATTGTTACGCTTTGGATGAATTGGCATCACCCCAGCGAGATTGGACTACTTCTCCGAAACGAGTCACCGGTGGCCAACGGGTTTGAACTACTTCCGTTCCGCCGACGATTCGAAAGAGTTCGTTCTTGAGTCATGATTACATTGTCGGCAAGATGATGTATCTAATCTTCGATATGGAGTTGGCGAATGGAATTGTATGCAAGAGGAGGGGTGCGACAGAATGTGATATTACAAGCTTTGAGAACCCTTTCTTTTTACTAAAGAAGTCGCCAGAATAGCTGTAATAGAGTTAAGGGGTTAATAAGAGGCTTTAGCCTTAAGGC